>VDFB02382437.1:105322-245668 GCA_007258455.2 Sequoia sempervirens | reverse complement strand
TTTGTATTTTCTCAAGATAATTTCAAAGGAAATTCGAATTTCTTCAACAAAGGCGCAAATTTCAAGAGGAAAAATTCATGGTTTTCAGAACAAAGGCGAATTCTTCCAATTCAAAGGAAAATTCTTCATCAACAATCATTGGCGAAGACATCAAAACATTTTCTTTGCAGGTGCAAGTCAAAATTATCAGCAAACTTCAGACAAGATGGCGATTTTAGCAGAAGCAGAGCACTGAAAACTTCTTTCTTCTGTCTTAAATTCTTCTATTTCTCGTCTTAAATTCTTTCGCATGTTTGAAGAATTGGCAACTTTTGGCAAAACAAATCATCTGGGTTGATTCAGAATAGCTTCCTCGAGAAAACCCATGTGCCAGAATTTTTCAAGAAAATTTACTCTAGAACATCAGTTCTCGAGGCTCTAATTTTCTCAACTGAAAATTCCTTGCATGGTCGAGTAGAAGTCAAATTTTCGTAAATCTGACATTCTGGGTTGTCTTAGAATCTTCTTCTGGACAAAACCCATATCTCAGATTTTCGCCGAAAATAACTCTTCGAAGGGCTATTTTTAGCCTCAGCAAGCTATTTTTAGTTTTCCAGAAAAGTGGTCAGAATATAGCCGTGTTCACAGTCAACAGGCGAGTTTTTCAGAGAACAGTACACACAGATTGAATTCAAGACCAAATTGGTTTTAATTCATGACTTCATTAGAAAAGCTGAGACCGATTTGTATCAAGCTGCAGAAGAGATAGTCGCCATCACTTCAGTTACGGAGCCGCCAAAGCTATAAGTCAGTGAAATGCTAGTTTGAGTGTGCAAAGATTGCCAAGATTGCTCAAGTTGCTGACATTCAGATGCTGATGTAGTTGACAGCCTCGTTGAGGGATTGTTTGCTCGAGATCACGACTAGTAGACTTCAGTTTCCACCTCTCAGGATAGACATTACACACAGGAGTTAACTTGGCGTTACCCTTTCAAGTTACCTGGCTGTCTCACCTCATGCATATCTATTCTGAGATTCATCTTGTTCACTTGGAGTTTCTTTTAGGGTTTTTCGTTAACTGATGGTAGTCTTCCAGTTAACTTGTTTTCAATAAGGACGTGCATGCTCGCACAATTGTCCATTTTTAGATTAGATATTTCAACAAACTCAGGTAGTTTCCCAATTGATCGTATAGTTTACTTAATTAGTTTCAGTTTTATTGCTTGCATGCATTGCAAGAATCAGATGACAATACAAGTGATTTTAGGGTTCCCTACACCTTGATGTATATAAATAAGAGAGCTTACGCCATTTTGTAAATAACTTTTGCTTGAGAGAGAAATATATGCTGCGCCTACCTTGCCCTGAATATTGCTCTTTTGGTATTTGTTCATGTGTTTTCGCTATTATGATTAAGTGTTATGCCACATAGGGTTTCATGCAATTGTAATGGTGGATTCTTTATGTCTTGTGAATCTTTTATCATTTCAATCAAGTGTTATGCCACATCGGGTTTCGTGAGATTGTGATGATAAAATCGTTTTGTGAAGTCTTTACTACTTTCAATCAAGTGTTATGCCACATAGGGTTCCATAAGATTGGCGCGGTAAATTCCTCCCATAGTTAGATCTGTTTGAACATATTTACCATTGAGGTCAATTGTTATGCCACATAGGGTTTCAAGAGATTGAGATGATAAGGTTGTTTTGTGTTAATTTACCATTGTGATCGATCGTTATGCCACATAGGGTTTCGAGAAGTTGCAGCGATAAATCTGTTTTGTGAATCTTTATCAATATAATCGAAGGTTATGCCACATAGGGTTTCGTGAGATTATAAAGATAAAGGCTGTTTTGTGAAGGCTTTGCTGTTTCGATCGAGTGTTATGCCACATAGGGTTCCATAAGATCGTCTTAGTGAATTCTTAAATCTGTTGTGCCCAATAAGCTTGTTTAGATTGAGATGATAGTTGTGCCACCTTGCCTTCAAGTAGAGAGTCTAAACTCGTTTATCGTCCGATAGTCAATCCCTGCTCCATTTCCTCATGCCTTTTCTTTGAGGAACCGGATAGATTTAAAAGTAGTTAGCTTAGTTGTAGTTAACGATCTAGAAAACCAGAAAATCCTTAGCTGCAACGCTCTTGGTTTTCTTAACCTTGTGCTCTTCCAACCTGAGAACAAAAGATAGGACTTAGATTACTTTTCTTTTCCATGCATTCCAGCACAACGAGGGAGCTTCCCCTCCTAATTTGAAGAGCACTCATTGCGTAGTGTACATAGCTGTCCGTACAAACCTGCACTCCAGAGGTGTTAGATTTTACGCCAACAATGTTCATATGAAAAAACAAATGATGCAAGATACAGCCCAGGTTGTGGAGGTTATTAATGAGAAACTGCCACCAGTTGAAAAGAATCAACTTGAAGAAGATAAAATGGACCAAGAAAGTAACAATTGAGAAAAGAAATAAAAGAAAATTAACAAGAGATAGTTTAAATGCCTTGCCACAATAGATGGCATTGGTAAATGGCACTCATGTAACCAAACTATTGAAACTGCTATTGGAATGTATTTTGCAACTTATAAAAATGCATAGGCAAAGAAATCCTGAAGAAGAAATCAATGTGTTCATTGTCCAAAAGGATGGCATCAATGGCAAATATTCAATGCTTTTTTTGAGGAATTGACAATGCACTCCACAGTTGATAATTGATAAGTTACAAGTTTTAAGTATATTGTAGTGTGAAACCCTAGCTTGAGATTATTGAATATTTGGGCACATTGCTATCCTCCATATTGCTCTTGCATGTGCATTTTTGTTATTCTCCGCAGACTTACAGTACATGTACTTTGGATGTTTGAAAGTCATGTATAAGTAGTAATTTGTGCAAGTACCAAGTGGAAAACACATTTTTTCTGTAAGAGAATGATCTTCATGTCTCAGTAACAGATCAGACTCACTTTAGTGCCATATGATGACAGTTTTGTGTGAGTCCAGGTAAGAAGTCATATAGTGATTCTGAGCCGATGGAGAGAGTCATGTCTTCTTGAAGTTGACTTTCTACATCTGTGATTTTCCTGTCCAAACCAGAGCATTATTGCAATGCAATTTTCTCTCTACCTAGGAGTCAGATTGTGTTGAGAGTCACTTCAGAGTTTTGTGATCAGAAGGAAATTTTGATACCATTCCATGAGGTGTCCATAATAGAGATTCTGTGAAATATTAAGGATGGTATAAGCTCAGGAATTTGACCTTTCCTAAATTTGCTATTGTTTTCACTTGCTATTGTTAGTTTTATGATCAGATTTAATGCACAGAAAATTAATTTAAAATCAAACACAATAACACAGCAGATACCCTGGGAAAACCCTCCTCTTGAGGGAGAAAAACCCAGCAACAAATATATCTCTTATATATATGAGCAATGGCAACAAGTCTCTTTACAATGAGGCCACACACAAGGCCAATAATCAGCACCAACAATGATGTAACACAAACTAATAGTCTTCCCTTCAATCTGCACTTGAATAGACTCACAATCTGCCTTAGAATAATTTGCACTAGATAGAATAATCTACACTTGATATAATTTATGCCCCTAACCATCCCAAGGACAACAGGGCGTCCCCTTGCCATCCCCGAGACGTCCCCGCCAATCGAGGATGTTCCAAAAAAAAGGAAACTTTTTGGGGATGTCTGGGAAACATCCCCAAGGTGTCCCCTTACCTAGAAATGTCTCAAGTATGGGTACGGGGGGCAAAAGGGCAAGGGACGTGTCCCCATGTACCATTGTTATAAATTTAACGGCTTAAGTAATAAATTTTTTATTTTTTATTTTATTCAAGGGGTAAACGCTTTTGACCGGAGCTATGAACCGAATACAACCATTCAACAATACCACCCCAACGGGGTTTGAACCTTGGTGGCAAGAACAACAATGCCACCTATAAACCAAAACACCATGCCAATATCGGCAAGTAATAAATATATTTAAATATAAGGCTTTTAAATATATTTATTACTTATCTAATATTACATTTATAAGTATAATATCAGATTTATCAATTATCAATTATATGTGTTCTAAGAATATTTTTAAAAATTGTGTATTTTCAAATGTTCGATAAATTTGTCGACTTATTGCAGAGTTTTTCCCCAAGTTTTTTCCAAGTATCGAGTTTTTAAAAATTTTGGGTCTGCTAAGTTATTGTCAAGTCCTTGTTTTTCAACTATGGTCTCTGATATGTATTAAACTCTAATTTTGATTTATATATGATGGAAATCAACAATATACTCTACAAAATTAGTAATGTGTGTTTTTGAAGAATATTTTTAAAAATTTATACATTTTAAAATGTTCGATAAAATTGCCGAGTTTTTGTCGAGCCTTGAGATTTTAAAAATTTTGGGCTTGCCGAGTTATTGTCGAGTCCGAGTTTTTCAACTATGGTCTTGAGTATGAAAAGGTGCGAACCACCTAATTGGCAAAGGAGAAAGTTTCAGTAGAGGCGTCATTGAGAGTAATCAAGGATACATGGCCTGAAACTGGTGTATCCATCATTTCTGATGGATGGAAAGATTGCAAAAATAGACATTGATCAATGTTATAGTAGTGTCCCCTAAAGGGTCGACGTTTTTGAAGGTAGTCAATTGTAAGGGGAAAATAAAAGATCCAAGTTTTATAGCCAATATCCTCATAGAATCCATCAAAATGGTGGGGCTTGAAAATGTTGTCCAAGTCATAACAGACAATGCTAAAAATTGTAGGGTAGTTGGGTCTATAGCGGAGGGTATTGTAAAGTCCCCTTCTTAGCAGTGATCAATGTAGTTAGCCGTTAGCCTATTCTAGAGGCCCGTAGGCTAGTCGAAAGCAAATATTAGGGGTTTCCTATTTTCTAGGATGATACTTTGGCAGTTTTGAGGGTTTGCATGTTGGAGTTTTGCAGATTGGATTTTGGATTCCTTATGGGTTTTCAGAGAGCTTCAGGGTGGTATGACATGCATCCACATCAGGTAACTTTTTCCGGACTTACTATTTTTAGTAAGTTATGACGACTGTTTAGAATGTAGTTAAAATGCATTTGAAGTCACTTACTATTTTTAGCAGTATGCTATTTATAGTAAGTGTTATTTTTTAGCAATGCTATTTCTGGTAGTGTTTAAGCAGTTTGGTATAGTGGCTATATCTAACAGGGCAGTATATTCAATTTGGTTTCCAGCATTTGTGGTGCTCAATTTGGCAAGTTTAATATTTGGTGATAAATAATGCTTTAAGTGAAAATATTGGCTAAGGTTAAGTGCACACCTAGCATAGATATATTTGCAAAATTAAATATATTTTCACTTTAGCCTTTGGACACCTAACCTTGGGGAGAGATATTTGAAGAATATAAGGTTATTTCAATGAAGTGTCTTGGACGCCATATTTGGAGAAAAGGTTTGATTTTTATAAAGTTAAATTACTTAAGTCTTGGGCCCCTTTTGGTGATATAATTGCATTTAAATAAGTAATATTGCTCACATGTTTTGGACAATTTGGTGAAGGTTGCAAATGATACTCAAATGCAAATTTAAAAAGGTGAAAGTGAATTTCACTTTGGCGCCCTAATTTGAGGAGAAAAGTTATAAATAAGAGCTCTTGCCTTCATTTGTGACTATCCATTGAAAACTATAATGAAGTGTTGCCAAAATTTCTACAAACGTTTGCTTCGAGGAATGCATACCTCCTAGCACCCTTGGTTTCATGCTTGCAAGATAGCACCTAGCTAAGTTTGTGACCGTTCTTTACACTGAAGAGTAGATTGAGCCTATTGAGATGAAGATTTATGAAGTTTTCTAAGTTTTTGAGTTGTTGTTTTGGCTTGGTTGGAAATACCTTTTTGTTCATAGCTCCTTGCATGAATTTTTGCTAGTTTGGGTATTGGACCTATGCTTTAGTCTACAATGGGCGCCCCCTTCTTGCAAAGTTTCAGATTTTTTGGTGAGCTCTTGGATTTTATCTTGTTCGTCGTCCATTTCTAGAGGTTGTACCTTCTTTGAGGCTACATTGGGAAGCGTGCATAAATAAATCATTGTTGTTTGGAGGAGTTTCTTGGCTTGGCCTTGATTGCCCAGCTCCTAGCTCTCATTTTCCTTTAGTTTCAAATCGAAGGAAGAAGTTTGGAGTAAGATATGAGCATTTTGGTGAGTTTGGTGCTTGCTGGTTAGGGTTTTTGTTCACTGCTATTTTATATCAGACCTGATATATTCTACCTATTCTTGTATTTCTAGTTGATTATCATGCATTTTGATGTTGGAGATGGTTGCCTAACATATTGATGATCTATTTCTATGTATATCTCCTTTCTATTGCAGCTGAAACTATATTTTGTGACTCTAAATTAGTAGTACTGATCAGCTCTTTATATTTCTGCAATTTACCTTTTGTATTCCCACTTTTAGTGGAAGAGACAGGCCTCGCCATCTTTACTTTAGCACTTTACTTTCATGTACTGCCCGCTGAAAAGCAGAAGGGGTCAACTAGCTGCCCAGACATTTACTTTTCAGTACTTTGTATTACACTTCCGTTGAATAAGTGGTCGAGTTGCATTGCATATATTGTTGATCAGCTGAGCCGTCTTTCATATTCATTTCTTTGTATTACACTCCCGCTGAATAAGTGGTCGAGTTGCATTTCATATCTCACTAATCAGTTGAGCCGTCTCTCATATTGTACTTCCCAGCATTTAAGTTTTACAGCTAACAATCCCCTTGCACCGTATGCTCTCACTTTGCCCTCACTGGGAACTAGGTGATCAAAAAGTGAAGGGTTACTTTCAGTTGGATTATCTTGGTTATCTAACGTTAACAAGTGAAATTGTTTGTGAAAAAATTGGAAAAAATTATAAGGGGATATTTCAAGTACATATAGTCATATTTTTTGGACACCATGTGCAGTCGACTCACTCAATTTGATATTGCAAAATATAGGCACACAAATTGAGTGGGTCAAACAAATCTACTAGGAGAGCGAGGACATCTAAATGTTTGTGAATAATCATCATATGTCACAAGGCATCTTCAAGACCTTCTCCAAGTTGGAGTTGTTGAAGGTAATTTAAATTTGATTTTTTGATATAATTTTTTATTTTTTTATCTTAATTTTTCATTGTTGATTTGTGACGTATTTTTTATACCATGCTAGGTTGTCAAAACTTGATTTGCATCTCACACAATCGTCTTAAGACGACTTGTGAAGGTGCGAGAGACCATGAGTTCTATGGTCATCAATAGCCTATGGAGTGTATGGAGGCAATCAAGCACAGAAAGAGCCCAAAAAGTAAAAGCATTGATCTTAGATGATGAGAGGTGGGCTCGTGTGGAATATGTTTTGAATTTAGCTGAGCCCATCATGAACATGATTAGGTATTCTAATACTCATTGCCCATGTTTGGGTGAAATTTATGATGGCATGGATTCCATGGTGGAGAAAATAAGATCAATGATAGATGCCAAGGAACATGACCAAACGGAAACATTTTTCAAAACTATGCAAAAGATTATTGTTCCTGTTGGAACAAGATGACCACCCTTTTACATCTCTTAGCATTTGCTTTGTCACCAAAGTATTATAGCAAAGAGGTACTTTCATTGCTAAGGAGGGTGCCACCATATAGGGATGGGGAGGTTGTTGCTAGCTATAAGGCTGCATGTTACATCCCGAATTGTATAGCTATTAGGCTATTAGAATTGAAAAAGGATTATGTGTTTGTAAAGACAATTCTATGAATAAATAAAGATGTGAATCACCTTGTTTTCAATATGAGCTTTTGATCGTCTCATTCTTGTGTTATTTACTTGATGTTAATCATGGTGAAAAACGTACATAATGTGATTTATGTGTGATGTTTTTATATCTTATGAAATTTATATGTATTGCTAATTTTGTGAGCAATTGACTGCCGTGAGTTTATAATTGTGAATGCAGGAATGAGATCCAGTCCTCAAGACAGAGGGGGAATATCACTTGGGAGAGGGGTATTGGTCGTTTGACCGGTAAAGTTAATCAGTTGAGCATACACACACATTATGAACAATACATTGAGAAACAGGTCAGATAAGTTAGACATCCATAGGCTTAGGAGTAAGATTTACTTCCCTATGCTTTATATGATGTGATTGAATGTTAATCTGACTTTACTGTGAATCCCTGTGAATGAACGTAAATGAAATGAATGTGATGCAGGACGAATAGGTACGTGTACACATGTATACACTGTATACACATATCTAAATGTATAAACATATCGACACGTATGTACGTAAGCAGATGGATATGCTCGTACATATGTATCGACATGTATATACGCATACATATGTATATACATAGAGTACATGTAAACATGTTTACACGTACACATTCAGCCTGGTATCTTGATAAATGATATTCAAGTATTATTATCTGAAGGATTTAATTATATATTTATATATGATATATATATATATTAATAAGGAGATTATTAATATATATATTTATATATATAAATATTAACACATAAGAAATGTATAAATAATAATAAATTTATATATTTTATTAATTAAATGTGTTAATATTAAATTAATATTTATTTATATGTAAATACGTTTATATAAAAATAAATATTAATGTTTAAATTAACACAATAATAAATAAAGTATATAAATAGAAATTCACATTTTGTAAAAAGGATAGAAATTCGCATTTTGTAAAAAGGATAGAAATTCGCATTTTGTAAAAAGGATAGAAATTCGCATTTTGTGAAAAGGATAGAAATTCGCATTTTTTGGAAATGATAGAAATTCGCATTTTGAAAACATAAGTAATTTTGATAGCCGTATGAATCATTTAAATTTTTCAAAATACAAGGCAAAAGTGGAAAAGTCGAACTTATGAAATAAATAGAAAAAAAAAAAATGAAATGAAGAACTTGCCGTGAAAATGGCGGAACTCCTGCACAGCTGGGAATGGGAGAAGACAATGTCAAGGGTTTAAACCAGAAAATAGCGATTAAAAGTTGAGCTGGGTCGATTTATAACTTAACCTAAAACGCAGCAAAGTATCATGAAGAATTCTGACGCCTGGCAGAAAAACGTGACTGTGAATTTCGTTTTGCTTTCAAATTGAAAGTTTCTTCGAATTGCTGGCTGTAAATGAGTCGATTCATCTTAAAAGATCATGACTAAGGGATTGGATGCATGGCAGGTAGCACTTTGACTGAGTAAATAGTGAAATTTGTCAATAAGCATGCCCAGAAATGGGGAAAACGTTTTAACTGCGGCCTATAAATACCACACAAACCTTCATTCGAAAACATGCTTGGCTTTCTGATTTCTGACGTTTTTTAGAAAGAGCTTGTCACTGCAAATTTGAAAGCAAATATTGTGAATTTATGCTAGTTATCTGTTCAAAGTGTTTTAATGAGTGCTGAGTATTCTCAGTTATAAACTATTGTGAGATTGTGATTTGGAGAATTTCTGCTTAAAGATACTGTTGGCTAAGAGCCACAATAGAAGACTTCTGGAGAGGCATTACTGGAAAAAGGAGCTTAAAACAGGCATGGTTCTGGATTTAAGTTTTAAACTTTAAAAGTTATTTCCTTACTGTCTTATATTGCTGACTGTGTTAAACTGGAAATAATGAATTATGGCAGTAATCAATCATTTTTGATAATCTTAAATTGCATGATGAATAAAAGAATTTCTTCTTATGCATGGGAAAAAGATAGGAAATGACAATGTGGTTAAGGGAATTAGCTTAATACACTTCATTATGTTCATTTTTAGTTTTTAAAGATTAAAATGGAATTTGGAATTTGAATAAAAGGAATTCAAGGGGTTTAGAATGATTTAGTAGAAATGGAAATTTTGGGAAAAGAAAGAATTCTATTTGGTTATATGCATTGATAGGGAATAATATGCATTGCACTTCAAGACTGTCTTTTGTGTATGATAGTTGGTTGGTAGTAATAAATGATTGAAGTTCTAAACTTGTATGATCTCCGTATATGGAGAACACGTAAAATATGTAATAATTTCTAGGAACGAAATGATGTTTAAAATAAAGTGTAATCCTAGCTTGTGTTATTAGGTTAACAGTAGGAAGCTCTCTCCTAGGATAAAGAATTCCGGAAACAGGAGATAGGATAGCAAACACTTGCTTAAAAACTCATTTCTAGTAAACTGTTTGAGGTAGGTAGTCTGGGGTAAACTGAACCCACTGAAGGACACGACCTACGCGTAGAGTAAGGTAGCCCGAAGGCAAATCGGCCCTGAGTAGTGTAGTGATAGATGACTTATCAGTCGTTTACTGAATCAAACACTATGGCCATAGTAATGTAATGTACCTACATCCTCTTTGTTTAAGAAGATGATTACATTGTCAGTTCACAGTGATCCAAAACACATATACTAGGTTGGGATTGTAAGGCACAAGAATCTAGTAATGTAGGACACGACACTATGCTCAGTTGGTTAACGGAATCGGTCACTCAACCAATCTCTTCGACGAAGGGAGGGCCATTCATTGAAAAATGAATGTGCGGGGGACCGCAATATTAGTCCGTGGTTGGCGGAAAAGCACCCGAGTGATATTTCTCCTCCACAACCTGACAACCGAAAAACCAAGATTTGCAAGGAAGAACCTGGACCGTCTTACTTCTATTTGTGCAAAAGCTTTTTAAAGCTGTGTATGTATTCTTATACTCTTATACTCTGTTATTCAAATGAAAAGTTAAAGTTATTTAAATTGGAAAAGTTTGAAATCATATTTAGATGTACTTTATTTCAAAAAGAAAAGAAAAATTTTGTTATGCTGTTGTTTACTCGTTTACTTTGGTTAAAAGTTGTAAAAGATAGAAAAAAAAATTTATCGTAGATGTCGGGTCGTTACACTACATTTAGAAAGATATTTTCAAATGAAGATATCCAAAGTATTGTCTTGAGCGAGTTTGGCCACTTCATATCTTCAAAACATCATGATGTTTCCGCTCTTCTAGACAAATATAGGAAAAATGCTGATGAGTGGTGGTATCTACATGGTCAAGGCTCCATTTACTTGCAACCTCTTGCAATAAAAATACTCTCCCAAGTATGTATCTTTTTACTTATTTATTTTTTCGTTTTTCATTCAATGCTATTATGCTATATATTATATTTTTATTTTATGATAATATAATTTTATAATTTATATTTAAAGTTTTGAATTTATAAAATTAAATGTTCTACGCAAACTCAACAGGTTGCAAGTTCTTCTTCAGCTGAGTGAAATTGGAGTACATACTCCTTCATCCACTCGGTCAAGCGCAACCATTTGGGTGTAAAAAAAGCAAAGGATTTGGTCTATATACACTCCAACCTTCACCTCTTGTCACATAAGAAACCTAAATACAATGAGGTTGTGACAAAGAATTGGGATATAACCCCTGAGTGTGCTGATTTAGATGCTACAGTTGCACACCTTGCCTTAGTTTTTATAGATGAGGCAACTGCTGCACTTGACACACCTAGTGAGGGTGGCAATCCAATTGATTGTGGTTCAAATGAAATTGAACCAAGTGTTGACCAAGACCTTGATGCTTTTGATGAAGACGAATATGAAGACTACTAAATGTAACATCCAGGCCTTCGGTAAAATTAAAATTTTCATAATTTACATCCTACAAGTATGTAAACGTGTTAATCATGTCATTGCAATAGAATTTTTCTTTTTCTTTATTGACAAAACATGAACAAATTGCCATATTAATATACAACAAAGATTCCATTTCAATATAATAACTTCACAAGTACATGAAACAAGAATACGTACCTTAACTAACATAGCTCCAATGAGCTTTAGAACAAATAGTAGTAAGAAGGTCTAGGAATCCGTCCTTTCAAATCTTGGTACATCGGCCGCTTGCTGAGGAGGAGAAACATCACTCGGGCGTTTTTCCGCCATCCACGGACTTATAATGCGGTCCCCCGCACGATCATTTTGCAATGAACGACCCTCCCTTCGAAGAAGAGATTGGTTGGGTAACCCTTAACGACTACCAACTGGACATAGTGCTGTGATTCTACAAAACTAGTTTTCGTGCTAACGGCAAATCACAAACTAGGTTGTATTTCGGAATCACGGTGATCTGACAGTGTAGTACAACAACTAAATGGTTCCTTACACTACTTTGGCCAAAGTGTTACGTTCAATGAAGAACATAGGTCATTTGTCACATACACTAGCCAGGTTCAACTTGACTTGAGGCTATCTTACCCTACGCGTAGGTTGGTCTATCGGGGTAGTCCGTACCCTAGACTTCCTACAACATTTTACTACTGGAATGATGAATCTATTAAACAAGATACTACAACAGACGCCCTAATTCAGGATATATTCATCCTAGGGATACAATAACTTGATTAAGTTGTATGTATTAAGTTGTAGAGTATATCTTGCAAATATTCTTGACTCAACCCTAGTATCTATTATTCAAACACAAGCATATGCTCATTATATAGAGCCATTAAATAATACGCAGGTTGCTTTCCTTTAAGTAATGTAAACCGTACATTATTGACAACAAAACCATGATATGACTATTTACATGATACTTTTATATCACAACTTATCACATGTTTAAGAAACTGACATTCTTTTTGAATTCAATTTAAGTCTATCAGACAGTCAAACTCTTTCCTTTCCAGCCATAACTATAAATCAGAGACCTATCAGATTACTCTGGAAAATTAGGAAAATATGTAAAGAAAGAATTTAGCATGCCTGAATTAGCTTTCCAGAAGTTGGAAGGTAGCTCCTTTACTGGCCTCTACTCAGATCACTTTCAGTTTGGATTCTTGTAATCAATTACTCAGCACAGTAAAAGACAATTTCTGACTGCTCCTCTTCTATTCAAAGATTACCAGTAATTTCAACTTCTGCTCTCTTGTATTAACAGAATAACTTAGCAATTTCTCTCTTATGGCGAACTCACTTTTTAGCTTTAAAATGCTCAAGAAACTGACTGCAAATTCGTGTGTGAAGGAATGCCAAACGCAGGTTTATTTATAGGTTCATTTTGAAACTGATTTCCACCTTCTATGGCGCCAGAACTGCCAGCAGGTTGAAGAACGTTTCAAACTAAAAACGTGTATCAATCTGGTGAGGGTTTCGACCTCCATGTATGACAGCAAGAAGTTCATTTTAATTCGAATTTGTTTCAGACTGTTAAAACTGTGACAACTTTCAACCGGCGCGTTTTTACAGTTAGGTTAAATGCCAAGTTTCATTTCTGACTTCTTCCTTGCTCAAATGGCGTCCAAATTTCATTCTTTTTGCATAGCAAGAAATATCTCATTTATTTTCTGACGCCTGGCCCTAGTCGCGCGATTTCTCTGCGCGTTTTTCATTTTCCCTTCTGCATTTTCGCGTTTTTTCTTCTTTATTTCGCTTTGGTTAATCTTTAATATTTTAATAGAGTTTTCAAAGTAAAAATGGCGCATATATGCAGGCTCATATTTGAAGATTAACACTTCAACGTATACATTAGAAAAATCCGCGTTTTCTTACTCAATTCGCGATTTTTATGAAATCCGCGATTTTTAATTTCTTCCCAGATTTGCATTCGCATTTAATAAAAGTGCTTTGAAATGTTTTAATTTTTATTTCATTTGATTTTGACAAATCTTTTATTTTAATATATTTGTTTATTCTATTAAAATACTTATATAATATAGTTTATGCATAATTATTTAAATTATCAATTTAAATAATATTATATACATTTAAACTATATTATATTAATATTTTAATATAATATTAAATATATTGAAATACTTAACATTATACTAATACATATATATTCATTTACCTCGTTAGCCGTGGGTATGTAAATTTGTATATATATATCAGTATATATATACTACATGTATAAGTATCCTTAAATATATTTATATTGACACATACGTATGGCATATCCATCTGCTTAATACGTTTGTATCGACATGAATGTACTTATGGGTACTTGTACATATCGTATTCGTATATACAAATACACATATCCACCTCTAACCAGAACTTATCATTTATAAGGTTATACTGGCAAGCATCACTTGTTTACACATTCAGAAGAAGACACGACTCCTAATGATACTAGACAAGCCTACAGATGACTTACCTTTAACCAGAACAATGACTTAGCTTACACAGTTCTAAGGTTTGTGTGTGTGTATGTCCAGTTGGTATCCATTATTGTTTACCCGACCAAGTTCCTCCCCGAGTGATATCTCTCCTCTGCCTGGAGGTACGAACCTGCTTCCTGCATGCCATGTCACGACAACGGAAGTTATTTGCTCAAAACAAAGCAAAATACATGAAACATTTCAAAAGTTAGATTATTCATAAATCAATAACCTCCATTCTCCTTTATGCAGTATTTCACCAAAAATAACATCAAATGAAACAACATTCATATTGAAAACGAGGTACAAGCATTATTAATTTACCTTCAGAATTCACATTTACTCTATCTAGTAATGGTAAATTGTAACGTCTCAATTTGGGATGTAACACTAAATATTGATTGTAATTTGAATTTTCATTGTGTAATGACATTTTGAGGGTTGAGTATTTACATTTTTGCAAATTATGAATATGACTATATGAGGTACTTAAATATTCTATTTATTGGCAATTATGTTTATGTCTTATGAGTATCATTGTTCTTATAATTAAATTTATAATTTTGAACATGTTTATATATATATACCTGAACCCGTACCCAAGGGGAAAAAAAAATTGCCATACTGCCATACCCATACCCGTACTAAAAACAATATAAATATATACATATATATATATATATATGCACTCTGCACTCTAAAAACAAAAGTTGAATTCCAAATACCTGATAAACAAAATTACTATAAATATTCAAAAATTTGAAATTTACTAGACTAATACATTTAAAATATTTAATATATATACATCAAATTAAAATGTTATAATATATATAAATTATAAATATAATTTATAACAATATATTCCTTCCCTCCCTAATTCCTTCATAAAGAGCTTACCGATACTTGTCATTTATATTTATGTGCCCTGTACAGCAAGGCCTATTGATACTTGTTACACCTTGTTACAAACATAGTTTTTAGATTGTAAAGAGAAAGTAGCATTTAAGAAAAAGTGATGTTTATTGTTCTGCAGGATGTAAAGTAACCCTTTAAATTTAAAAGACATTAAATATACCTGTTATGTAACCAGGGTCAAGCTCTGTAATAGCAGATAGGCCAGTGTCTGGTCGTGACTTGCATTCTGGATTGTCTGTTTGATTGTATGGATCAAGCATCATGCACTTTAACCAACAATTTACAACAGAAATTACCTATTAAAATAGACAAATTGATAGTGTTAGCATTCTTTCATTATTACTCAAAATCCACAGCATTACCACAATGATAGTAGATTCAAAAAGAAAAACTTTATTTTAGCAACAAGAAGGAAATATGGAAAATCTATAATAGCTCAGTCAACTAATACCCCTACACATTATCCCAAAATGACCATACATGATTTGGAATATCAGATGCCTTAGGGATGAAAAGAGGAGTCGAAATGTTTGATCATATAGCTAGAAAATATGTGGATAAATACAATGCAACCAGAATATTTAGAACATTTGTAGAAGATAAGAAACTATCTACAAGAATTTACTACAACCATCCTGATATCATATAAGAGCACAGTAGAATATGATAATGGGAATGTCTTCATGAATCAATGTAACTACTAATAATAATGTGCATGATACCCAGAATGAAGCCTGACTGCACATAGGAAAACATTGTGGCAGAGAACTTTGATGATGACAATTCAACTCATACATAGCAAATGACTAGAGTAAACATAAAGGTTGGCCATAGCAGTCAATAAAGATCTTCTATACTTTGTCAACTGCAATAATTCAAAATTCAATTACCTATGCCACTCCACATAGATTATGACAACTCAGAATAACAAAACTGAATCTACAGTGCATGTCCTTCAAGTAACACTGAAATTTGGGTACCAAAGAAATGTGGGATCTAAATTTGAGCCAAAAAAAGAAAAAAGCTCATGTAAAAACTGAAGTCTTATTCATCTCTAATAACCCACATAAAGAATACCAGCTCTCAGATGCACAATTTGAATAAGTTAATGTTCAAATGCAAGGATGAGCCTAAAGTTACCATGACAATATCAAACAGGAGGAAGATATACAGTGAGCTGGATGGCATTATATCTGAAAAAATTGAATATTTATTTTCCAGTCTCTACATCTGCTGGTTCCTGTCAAGCTCATCTATTATACAGCTCATACACTGATCTTGATGCAGGAACATTTGGCCCACATACAATCCTACATGCCCAAAAATATTGTTTGATCAAATTTTGTCTTTTGTTCTAACAATTGTGTCTCTAAAGTTCTTTTGTCCTTTTGCTGGTTCAAATTTTGTTGTTTGGGAGGGTCTGCTGCTACGTAGGTTGTAATATCCCCTTCTCGAGCATGATCTTCTTAGTTGACCGTTGGCCTATTCTGGAGACCCGTAGGCTACTCGGACGGTTTGATTAGGGTTTCTTGAGTGGAGGTTGCTGTTGCTCGTGAATCGGTGTTTGAACTGCGGATTCCTTCTGGGTTTCTTGTGGGCTTCGCAGTGATGTATTTTTCTTGGTATTCCGAGCACTTTCTGGAATTTACTATTTTTAGTAAATTCTATTTCTGGCAGTGGTCCTATTGGTCTCAGCACAGTTGACTTTCCTCTTCAGTCGACTCAATTGGTTTATTCAAATTCTAGCCTCGGGATGCAGTTTCAAAGAGATAAGTTCATTTCGCTTAAATAACATTATATTTTAATGTTATATTACCCTTTGGCCTAATCTCTTAACTTAATGTTGTTTTAAAAGGTGGTCTTTAAGGGGTGGCGCCATCATTGAGATAATTTTATAATTATTAAGGTTGAATTAAAGCCTTAAGTTGGACGCCAATATTAAAGTGATGAATTTAATTAAAAAGTCAAAATCGAAGCCTTGAAGAAAGTGACGCCTTTCCTTGGAGGGAAAAGAATTAAGGTTTCTCAGAGCTTCTGGAAGGGGTCTTCGCAATTATAAAAGGACATCAGGGGTTTTCACTTATCATCTTTTGTCTACAGGAATGTTATGCTGCCGGATTGGCTTTGGGATTGCTTCGAGGAATGTACGCCTCCTAGCTTGGCATTGCTTCTCGCTTGAAAGATAGCAACTAGTGGTGAGATAGTGTAGTTTGAACGATTTATTGTGAGATTTCTGCATTTTAGTCTTTGTGAGGTTTTGTAAATCAGTTTTATGCATATTAGTGAGTTTCTGGAGTTGCATATTCATTACAACAGATTGTCATTTTTATTCATAAGTCAAAAAATATAAAAAGAATCATTCTGGGTACTGTCTAAATCTCTTTGTCTGGTAGGGGCGACCCTTTCCCCAAAGTTGTAGAATTTTTAATGAAGGCTGTGATTTTTAAAGGCAAATCACCCCTCTTGCTGGGTCGTACCATCTGTTTCTGCCTTGGAATTCGTGCATAAATAATATAGAGTCTTTTGATTAGTTTTTTGTGCTCTATCTTGGTCGCCTTCATCATTAGGGTCTTTTGCTTTTCGTTTCACGACAATTGGATGAGTTGTGAGAGAGATATGTCCATTTTAGTGTGATCTCAGGTGGCTGGTTTTACATTTAAAGGTGCAGATTTGAATAGATCAGAATCTTAAATCTGGTTTTTGAGAGAAGAAATCAGTCTTGGTATTTCCATTAAGCAAGGAGAATTCTCTATTTAAATGCTCGTTGAATTGTTCTAACTCTATGCTCTTGGCAGGCGAATTCTCTATCATATTGTAAGCTGACAGCAGTTCTTTAATCTTGCTTAATTTATGATTTGTAATGCTTATCTTACATTCTGAAGTTGCTTTGTAATATCTTACATCTCCGCCCTATGGTAGCTCTTTTCCCACTCTGGGTTAGAAAGCACATTCTGGGTGTCGAGTTACTTTCAGCATTCTCGCTTATTTTCCTTGATTGCATTGTAATTCTTAGCATCTCCGTCATATGGTAGCTCCCATTCCATCTCGGTTTGGAAAGCACATTCTTGACGTCGAGTTATTTCAGCTTATTAGTTGGTAGGGATCCTCTGACCACATGCTCGTCGTTCACCGGCACATTCTTGGTTAGAGTTCTTGTATCAGCATTTCTTTAAGATCCTCTGACCAATGCTCACACCTTGCCCACATCGGGATCCTGGTGTACATTCTCGGTAGAGTTGCTTTCAGCATCGTTTTGGTTTAGAGCTAACCTTAACGGGTGCGTATTGTTTGTAACTTGCAATTGAAAAAACAAAAAATTTGGCTCGGAATATTTCATAGGTAGTCTTTACCTCATGCTAAGCAATACAAATATAGATTATAGGATTTTTCTTTTAAAACTTCTACTGCTGCTGAGACCCATGCCTTCCTTGAAACCAAGGTCTTTTCCTTTAAGCAGCACTGATTTGTGGGGTCCATCACAGCATGACATAGCAAGACTTCCTGAGGCATTTTTTTTCCTTTGTTTCAGGGTGTCTAAATGCTGACTGTCACTGGGATGCACATGGCTGCCCACTTCTTTATGCTGAGCATCTTATTAGTGGAGGTCGTGGAGCCTACTATTGGCTGGTGATTCCTAGTAAGGCTGTGGTGTTAATTCCCTGCCTTCTGCCCAACATTTGACTTCATCCACTCACTATTTCTGGCTGATTCTGGGTCATGCCTTGATTGGCTGATGGCAGTTGTTTTTTTTGGGTGGCTTACCTGTTTTCTTTATATAAGAACAGGCAAATGTTTGTAAAAAATATACAACAGGAGACAAGAACAAGTCAAGGAAGTCATGGAGATAAGGAAAATTTATTTGTTGCAGGTGCTCGTGGGGAGTGTGACAAACAGTTACACGGGTCTACAATTTTCTGAGTCATTTGTATTATTCTGTTGTTAGGCTGCATGCCTGTAATGAGACTGCAATGTGTAATAAAACTGTAACGTACATTCTGATCAAAACCTCCTGAATTGTTCATTCTGTATAGCATCTATCTTGCTGTACTGGTGAATTGGATTTCACAAGGAGCTGCTAGGATTGGTTGCCTTTCGTTAGGCACCCAATCCTTATCTGTACCAGATCTAATTTTTGTCCTTCTCACATGGTAGCATTACTCACAAAAAATCTCAGTTAACCATGAGTAATTACAACCTACTGCATTTTCCATGCCATTTCCAGAGTTTTTTCAAAAGGTAATGCTGAATCTTTCTTCTATATACCTATCTCTTTTGGGGTACTTATTTTTACACTTAAACTAAATTGACGATTCAGGTTCAGATATGGCAGTTTACCAAAAAAGTTTAGCCTGATTCAGTGCAGCTGTAAAAAATATATCTAATTTTAAAAATACCATAATTTACAAAAACCATTCAAAATTAAATGCAGAACACAAATCAAACTTGCATCCAAAGCAATCATCACTTGATTTAGAATTTCCAATTCCTATCAAAGGATTACAACTGAAGCTAAAAGAGCAACAATTTATGACACTTAGTTTGTGATTGCTTGAGGACAAGCAATCTTGGGCAGGGAGCACTGTCATGTCCCCTACAAATGGCATCATTAATCTGGGCCGACCAGTGTAAATAACTAAAATAATAAAATCGTTCTTTTATCCATAGATAGTCGACCTCCTCTCCATATATGTTGGCCAACTCATAAGATGAAGGCATTGTTAGTAATAAATAAAAGGAAGTGATTATGCATTTTATAGAGCCGACCCCCTTTATAAAGCTGCCCAACTTTGGGATTTAAAATAAATTAAAATTAAAGGATGAGCACCACCATTGGAAATGTCACCTCCTTTCATGAGGCCGATCTCTTGTGAATAATCGCCTCCTTTGTGAAGAGGCATTAAAGAGATATAAAAGGAGATAGCTTGGTGTTTAGCTTCAACAATGTAAAGTAATCAGATTTAAAAGCAAATGGATGAGCAATGGTAAGAGGCTGAACCTAAACTTCACCAGAAAATCTGAAACTAGGGATTGTTGTGTGATTACAATTTATAGTGAACAACCAGATACACAGAAATGAAAGATTTGAGACTTTTAGCTTTACAAGAAACTAGGCAATAATGATACCATTGAAAGTGCCAAGATTGACAGTCGCAGGAAACTGTAACAGAACTAAAGATTACAATAGTGATTTCAATGCAAAATAAAACTTTATCACAGCCTTACAGTATCGCTACACATACTGAATTGTGAACCCGGATCTGGAATGAGAGATATACGCAAACTGGAAGCTTGATTACCCAGATTCAATGGCTCAATCACCCGAGATTTGCAAAGAGGTCAATCAGTTCACAAGTCTCTAAGAATCACGTCACCTTATGCAAACCCGTGTGCTTCAGTTCCAACGGAGTGATCTTCTGGATATTGCGCCCAATTCTTTTTACAAATATGTTCTAGGATGCGTAGGCAATAGTTTGGTTTTCCCAAATTCGCAATGACAGCTGGATTGAGATGCTCTAATGAATAACGCCTTCACTAATGCCACTTAGATCAAATGACTTTATTCGCAAGTAGTTTTGTCAGAGTGCGACTTGACTGCTACAACGGTGGGGATATCGACTCTTCTAGATGAGTTAGACTAATGGGTGGCCAGAGCCAAAGGCTCGGCCACGCAAGCTATTATGTCATGCCTTCTCCTGCTCAAATGTTTTGCACCACCTACGATTGCAATGAAGAATAGATCAAAAATGGATTGCCAAGGGCAGACAAAACACAAGCATTGGTGAGGGGGGTCGTCCTACCAATTCATGCAGCCAGCAAAGGATTTCGTCCCTGCTCCAACAACTTGCTAATGTCTTCTCCATGATACCTTCACAAATGCTAGCGACTTGCATATATAGAAGTTGAGAATGCCTCCCAAAAGGTGGTCAGCCAAATTTACAAATAATTCAAATATTAAGTTAGGCGCCAACAGCAAGATGGTCAGCCAGAATAAGAAAAACCCAAAATTAAATGTTATTTTATTAATAATTTTATTTTATTATTATTTAATAATTTATTAAAGTAGTGTTTAAAAACACTTTTTAATTTCCCTTCAAATTTTAGTTTGAATTATTTGGGACATGACAGTCCAATCTACCAAATTGTTGCTTGTCTTCAAGAAACCTCAAGTTGGGGTGCTCAAAGATCTCCATGCCTTCCCATGTCGCATCCTCGGTAGGGAGATTCTTCCATTTCACCAAGTACTCAGGGATGACCTTGTTTCGCAGCCTTTTCTCCCTCACATCCAGAATAGTTCTGGGCTCCAAAATCAATTTGCCCTCATCATCAAGAGGGGGCAGCTCTGTTGAAGGTACAATCTGCTATCGAAGTGCCCTCTTTAGACATGAGACATGAAAAATGTTGTGAATCCTACTGTCCTTGGGAACCTCCAGTTCATAAGCAACTTCACCCAACCTTCTTAGGATCTTGTAGGGGCCATAAAATCGGAGTTTCAACTTTTTTGCTCCATTCCCTTTAAGGGTAGACTATAAATAGGGCTACAACCTGAGGTAAACCATATCTCCCACCTCAAAAACCCTCTTAATCCTATGTCGATCTGCATATATTTTATGTTTGTTTTGAGCACATTGTAAGTTTTCCTTGAGGGCATTCATGATGTCTACATTTTGCTACACAATATCTTTAGCGCCCGGTACTCTACTATCCCTAAGAATCAAATTTATGAAAGAAGTAGCATCATATCCATAAAGTGCTATGAAAGGAGACATATCAATGGGCATATGATTTGTGGTGTTGTAGCAAAACTCCCCTAGACGTAACCATTTCACCCATGCTAACTGTTGTCTTGTCACATAGTTCCTTAAGTACCTCTCAATCCATTTGTTCACTATCTTGGTTCGCCCATCCGTTTGAGGGTGGTAGCTAGTGCTTGGGGTCAATTCCGTGTGAGCCAAACGAAAGAGTTCTTGCCAAAACAAACTGATAAACCTGCTGTCCCTATCACTCACAATGTTCTTTGGCAACCCGTGGAGCTTAAATATTTCTCTAAAAAAACAGATCAGCAACTTGAGGTGCCTTAAATTCCGAAGTAATGGCATGAAAATGAGCATACTTTGTGAGTCTATCCACCACCACATAAATACAATCCTTACCTTGCACCTTAGGCAGTCCGGCGATGAAATCCATGGAAATGCTTTCCCATTTTTGGTTTGGAATGGCTAGGGGCTACAACAAACCAGTTGGTAAGACATGCTCGGTCTTGTTTTGTTGGCACACTACACACTCTCTAACATGCTGCAATATATCCCTCTTTAGTCCCTTCCATGAAAAATGTTCTCTTACTTGCTTGTATGTCTTGTAGAAGCTCGGATGACCAACAAAAGGTGTGTCGTGACAAACTCTTATGATCTTCTCCTTGACCTTGGAGTTGGGTACAAGATACACTCGTTCCTTGTAGAGGATGAGGTCTTCAATCACTTTGTACCTATCATCTAGTAGCTTCCCCTCCAAGATATCAGTAGCAAAGGAATCTTTGGCATACTCAGCCAATCAGCAGATATATCAGACATAGAGCAGAAATAAGGCTTCCTAGAGAGTGCATCAGCCACCACATTGATCTTGCCTTTCACATACTCAATATCAAAATCATAGGCTTGGAGTTTGCTTGCCCATTTTTGTTATCTATCATTCAAATCACGCTGATTGAGGAAGAACTTGAGGTTGTTATGATCCGTCTTCACCACAAATTTCCCACAAACCAAGTATTGTATGAATTTGGCAAGGGCGTGCATGATAGCCAACATCTCTTTGTCATAAATGGAAAAGACTTTCTCTGAATCTGTGAGCTTTCTACTCTCATATGCTATGGTGAAATATTCCGAGCCAAATTTTTTCAAATTTTCAATAACAGTTTACAAACAAAACGCACCCGTTAAGGTTAGTTCTAAACCAAAACAATGTTGAAGCAACTCTAACCAGAATGTACACCAGGATCCCGACGTGGGCAAGGTGTGAGCATTGGTCAGAGGATCTGAATTGAAATGCTTATACTAAAACTGAATTGAAATGCTTATACTAAAACTCTAACCAAGAATGTGCTTTCCAAACCGAGATGGAATGGGAGCTATCATATGATGGAGATGCTAAGAATTACAATGCGATTAAGGGAAATAAGCTAGAATGTTGAAAGTAACTCGACACCCAAAATGTGCTTTCTAACCCAGAGTGGGAAAGGAGCTACCATAGGGCGGAGATGTAAGATATTACAAAGCAATTACAGAATGTAATGATGAGCATTACAAATCATGATTAAGCAAGATTAAGAACTGTTGTCAGTACTACTATCAGCTTACAATATGATAGAGAATTCGCCTGCCAAGAGCATAGAGTTAGAACAATTCAACGAGCCTTTAAATAGAGAATTCTCCTTGCTTAATGGAAATACCGAGACTGATTTCTTCTCTCAAAAACCAGATTTAAGATTCTGATCTATTCAGATCTGCACTTTAAAATATAAAACCAGCAACCTGAGATCACACTAAAATGGACACATCTCTCTCATAACTCATCCAATTGACATGAAACGAAAAGAAAATGACCTTAATGATAGAGGCGCCCAATATTGGAACACAAAACAGACCCGAAAGCTTCTATTTAATTTATGCACGATTCCCAAGGCAAACACAAATGGTACAGCCCAGCAAAAGGGCGATTTGCCTTTAAAAATCACAGCCTTCAATAAAAAATCTATAACTTTGGGAAAAGGGTCGCCCCTTATAGACAGAGAGAATAAGACAATACCCAGAAGCACTCTTTTTGTATTTTTTGATTTATGAATAAAAACGACAATCTGCTACAATGAATGTGCAACTCCAGAAACTCACTAATCTGCATAAAACTGATTTACAAATCCTCACAAAGACTAAAATGCAGAAATCTTACAATAAAGCATTCAAACTACACTATCTCACCACTAGTCGCTATCTTTCAAGCGAGAAGCAATGCCAAGTTAGGAGGCTTTCATTCCTCGAAGCAATCCCAAAGCCAATCCGGCAGCATAACATTCCTGTAGACAAAAGATACCAAAATGAAGACCCAAGGCTTTCTTTTATAACTGTTTGAGAAGACCCTCCAAAAGCTTCCAGAAGGTGCGCCCTAATTTCAAGATGCTTTTAGGGTTTGATTTAACCAAGCCTTCCTTCAAGATGGCGTACTTTTCACTTGATTGATTTAAATTAATTAAAATTTGACTTTCATCAAGGTTGGCGTCCCTTTTTACCACTTTATTTTTCAACCTTTCGAATATTAAAATCCATCTCCAAATGAGGCGCCACCCATCAAAGTGCCCCTTTTTAAAACAACATAAAGTTGTTTCACTAGGCCAAGGGGTCATAACATTAAAATAAAACATTATTTTAATTAAAATACTTATCTCTCTAGAAAAAGCATCAAACGGCCAAAATGATATTACCAACTGAACTGACAGAAGAGGAAAGCCTGCTGAGCTGATGCTGACTGAACCATTGCTAAAAATAGAATTTACTAAAAATAGTAAATTCGAGAAGTTGCTCAGAATGCGATGTAGGCGCCACCATTGCGAAGCTCTCTGAAAACCCAGAAAGAAACCGCAATCCAAAATCCCAAACTCCAACAAGCAGAACCCTGAATCTTCAAGAGAACCCACTAAACAGTCGGAAACCCTAATTCTTCCTCTGACTAGCCGACAGCACTCCGGGAATAGGCCATCAATCACTGAGAAGTGCAGTGCTAAAAATGGGGACATTACATATGGGGTGCTTATCTTGCATCAAAACTACCCCAATGCCCTCTCCTAAAGCATCACACTCAAGTACAAAAGGGAGTGAGAAATTGTTACATCCCAAATTGTGAAGTTACTATTTACTGTTATTAGATAAGGTAAATGTGAATGTAATATGAATTTTGGAGATGAATTAATGGTGCTTGTACCTTGTTTTCAATATGAAGGTTATCAGTTGATGTTATTCATGGTGATATGCTACATAAATGAGAATAGATGGTATTGAATTATGAATATTCTAACTTTTGAAATGTTTATATATCCTGCTTATTGTTGTGAACAATTGACTGCAAAGGTATGTGCTAGTGATGCAAGTATATGAACCATTGCTCCAGGGGGAGGGGAAGTATCACTCGGGAGAGGAGCTTGGTCGAGTAACCGGTAAAATAAACCATCTGAGCATACACACACGTCACCTTAGATTGAGTAAACTAAGTCAATTTGTGTGGGTAAGTCATCTGTAGCTTGTATGGTTACATTAGGAGTTTTGTCTACCTCTGTATGCATTTATGAGTGATGTTTATCCATGTATCTGTCTTGTGATATTACGATCATAACGATTGTAACGTAAATGGATGTAAGAGAAACAGATGTGGACATATATACATAAAGGTATATACAAGTATATATGTGTATATATGCACACAACCTGTATTATGTGGATATTAATATATTATTATTATTGCCTCCTGAATTTGTATATATATATATATATATATATCGAAAATATGCTAACTGGCTCACGATATAAATATATATATACATAATTATATATTAAAGATTATATAAATATATTATAGTTATATTAAAATATATATATATATTAATACTTGGGTATTTATATATATATATATATATTTAAAAACTATAATTATATTTATATAATAAAATATATAATTATTTCCTAATTAATTTAATATTAATCTCCCCACTTTGGGAAATTGAATTATTTCCCATATTGATTGGATATTAATCTTTTAACTATGGAAATCAGGTTAAATATACCCAGCCAGTTATTATCATCAAACATGGAAATCGAATGAATTGAAATATTTCATTTGACCTTTGGAAATAAAATGAAATTGATGGCTGAGGAAAACACGCGTGCCCAGTTCATACGCGCAGGCAAAGACCAAGTCACTGGAAATTATAACGCAGGGTGTAGCCTGTCGATTAAGCCAAATTAATAGGCTATGTGGACAGTAAATATCAATGGACTTTTTCACTATGCATTTTCTACCCGCCAGATTTTAGAATTGGCGCCATGTCTGGAGTGAAACCTGTAGGTGTCGATTTTGTATATTTTACCATGTGCAAATGGAAATGGTCTCCATTCTGCTATCAAACAATGGAGGTCAACTCACCTCTTTGAAGCTAAGTATGAGATTAAAATCATGCCACTTATTAAGTTGAATTATTCAAATTACAATGTTGGCAATTGACATGCCTTTGGAAGTGGAATTTGATGGGGCTGAGGCTCTATAAATAGCCACCCAATCTTTCATTCATCACTTACTTTATTTCTGGAGAACTTATCTTTGGAGAACTTGTCTTTTCAAAACCTATCTTTCTGTAGAGCAATCATTCTGCTTTTCTGAGAAACGTGTTATTCTGTGAGTTGAATTTAGTTTGTAATTACCAATTCTTCATTATTGAATTACCAGAGCTTCATATATTTAATCAGCTGCAACCATTACCAATCTGATTATCCATTTTTGAGTGTTTAATTTTTGAGTGAGGAAAATAGAATTTTGTGAGGGAATTGCCAATTGTTTGGAAGTGTTGGAATTGTTGTGAGTGTAGGCTGAGACATCATCATCTGGGAGAAAGCTAAATAAAGGCATGAGATATTCTTCTACTATCTTTTACTATGATTTTATGCTGTAGGAAAAGTATTTTTTGTTTTGCATAAAGAGGTTATTATGTTGTTTGCAGGGCATTTTATGTATGTGCTTAGGAAGTGAAATAAGGTTATTTGGAAAAGAGAAATTAAAGCCATTTCTAGCTATTTGTTACATGTTTGTAATTATCTCCAAAATAGGAGAATGCTAGTTGCTTATATATTATTCTATTAGGCTTGATTGAATGCAAGAGTCTTTTGAGGCAATCTTATCTAAGTTATTTGTTTAACTAGGGAAGCTAGTGTTTACTCTTAGGAAAGGTTACCCAATATGGGAGAGGTTTAGTATACTTATGTGAATGTAGATTGTTTGAGGATAGGATATCTAGGATGACTGTCTATCCAGTGAAGAATATACCTATCCGATGTACATACTTAGTTGAGTAAGTTATTACCTAGTAGATTATATGGTGATAGGTATCTGGGATGACTAAATATCCATTGAAGGATATACCTATCTTGTGTAATTACTTAGTAGATAAGTATGTTGTAGGTTAGTCTGGGATGACAGATTATCCAATGAAGGACCACACCTATGCGTAGTGTAAAATAGCCCTAAGTCAAATCGGCCCTGAGTAGTGTTTATGATAAATGACCTTCATTCGAAGTACTAAATGAGAACACTTTGGCCAAAGTAGTGCAATGTACAATATCCACTTAGACTACGTGATGCTTGAGACTACATTGTCATTTCATCGTGATCCTTTTGCATGCTAGTTCGGGATTGTGAAATAGCGTCTAGTTATGTAGGACACAGCACTATGCTCAGTTGGTTAACAATATCGGTTACCCAACCAATCTCTTCGTCAAAGGGAGGGCCATCTATCGAATGATAGATGTGCGGAGGACCGCATTATAAGTCCGTGGCTGGCAGAAAAGCGCCCGAGTGATGCTTCTCCTCCACAGCAGGTGACTAAAGAACCAAGATTTGAAAGGGAAGATCCTAGACCGTCTTACTACTATTTGTTCTAAAGCTCATTGGAGCTATGTTAGTTAAGGTATGTATTCTTGTTTCATGTACTTGTGAAGTTATTATAATGAAATGGAATCTTTATTGTAAATTGATATGGCAACTTGTTCATGTATTATCAATAAAGAAAAGGAAAAATTTTATTGCAATGTCATGTTAACACGTTTATTTACTCGTATGATGTAAATTTAAGAAATTTTTACTTTACCGAAGGGTTGGCATGTTAAAGAAATTTGGAATAGCCAAAACAGGGCATGAACTCATTACCTCCTTAAGCTTGTCAAAAGCTTGTTGCATTGTAGGACTCCACGAGAATGCCCCCTTCTTGGTCAAATTGGTTAATGGAGCTGCAAGTTGTGAGAAGCCCCTCAAAAACCTCCTATAGTAACTGCATAGGCCCACAAATCCTCTCAACTGTGACAAGTTCTTGCATCTAGGCCAATCTTGAATTGCCTTGATCTTCTCCTCATCAACACTAACCCCTTGAGCACTAATCTTATGCCCAAAGTACAAAATTTATGTCATCCCAAACTCACAATTTGACATCTTGGCATAAAGTGAATGACACTCGAGTATGTCAAGCACCTCCTCTATATGCTTCAAATGATCCTCCCATGTCCTACTATAGATCAAGATGTCATCAAAAAAAACCAACACAAATTTCCTCAGCTATACAGTGAATACCTTATTCATACATGACTGGAAAGTGGCGGGAGCATTGGTCAACCCAAATGGCATGACCAAGAACTCATAGTGCTCATAGTGACACCTGAAGGCTATCTTATGCACATCCTCCTCCCTGTTGTGACCTTTTCACACATCGCCCCATTCAAGATGGGGACCCCTAATTTTTGCTCCATTCTGGTCTTTTGGCTTTGGTTCTTTTCTCTCTCTCTCCCTCTGTCTGTCTCTTTTCTCTGGTCTGCTTTCCGAGGACGTTCCCGTCTTTGAATTTAAACGAGTGAAATTTGGCCAAGTCTGAAATCAGGGTTTGAGTCTTTCCTGGTCAATCCAAGATTGAACGAAGTGATTGAATTGAAAATTGAGCTTAACATTGTTGTCAGTGTGCTCCCAGCAGGCTCTCAGCAAATTTTCATCAGATTCTGAGTACTTACTATTTTTAGTAAGTGTGCAATTACAGGCAATCCGTCAGCATTTTTGAGATTCCGACAATCACACGGCATTCAGAACACACCAAGCTGCTCGCATGCAAAATTTGAACTGAAACAGAGGACCTACTATTTTTAGCAGTTCGGCTTCCGGAGCCAATTTCAGGACCTAAATGCAGAGTTTTCCTTTGCATGTCTGCATATTCCTTCTGGGTTTTTCGAGACCTTCACAACGGTATAACATGCAAAGCGAGACGACAACTTTCAGGGTTCAGCCTTCCGAGGCTATTTTTAGGGTTTGCATGTCAGGGTTTCTTTTGCATGTCGGATGATTCCTTGAGGGTTTTTCGAGAGCTTCGCAGTGATATGACATGCAAACGGAGATAATCAGTCAGTAAGGAACTTACTATTTTTAGCAGGTGCGTCCCAGCAGCCGCTTCCCAGCACTTCAGAATCACGAGTTGATCGCAATGCAGCAGAAACGAAGACAAACAGAGATCATTTGATACGCATGCAGAGCAAATTAGGGTTTCCAGCTTCGGGACCTGAAAAGAGGGGTAAAAGGTCAGAATTTTCGAAAACCGGTGTAAACCACCGCAATCAGCATCCTTCAGGCTATCTGCTGGTAAAATTTGAAGTCAAACGGAGCACTTACTATTTATAGTAAGTCATTTTGGAAACAGGCTAAGAATAGCAAGTCAGTTGTATGCGTTGATGTCAGCAGGCAGGTCATGTGGTGAGGAGCACCTCATTCAAATTTCAAATCAAACGGAGCTGTGGAGGTACTAGAAACGAGAGGTTACTATAAATAGCAAAACACTTCCCGAAATATGCTATTTTTAACAGGTCAACTTAGAATGGCAGTGTCAATAGATTGTTGAAGTCGTAAGGATCCGGTGTTCAAAATTTCAAATCAATCTGAGCTTCAGAGATGCAAAAAAATCAAGAGACTTACTATTTATTGTAAGAAGCTGGCGAGGGCGAAAAAAAATATTACTAAGTCTGAGAAAATCCTCCTGCCTAGCTAAAATGCGCCCAAGGAAGAGCTGGTGAAAGTTAGAAAATTTCTAAGTATGAAATATCCACCTGCCACCTCCAAATGCGCCCTCAAGGATGAAAAGCATGAAAAATGTTCTAAGTGTTCATCCTGCTCCCTAGGCCAAATGCGCCCATCTCAGCTGGAGGTCATAAAAAATTTCTAAGTGTTGTGCTTCATCCTACACAACCATAAAAATGCGCCCTCATGCAAGATCTCATACTTGAAAAATTTTCTAAGTATAAAAAATTCACCTCCTAGGCCAAAATACGCCCATGCAACAAGAGGGATAGCAAGTCAAAGAAAGTCAAAGTTTTTTATCCACCTCACCCATCAAAATGCGCCCAAGTTGGGAGAGTTGATAGCAAAAAATTTCTAAGGCATGGAAATATCCTCCACCACCCCCTAAATGCGCCATCCTTCATGCATGTTCAAATGCGCCCAAAATGAAAAAGGTCAAAGGAGTCAACAAGGTTTATCCTTCCCCCATGGCAAAATGCGCCCAAATGGGGCCACATGAGGACAAAAGCTGGAAGTTGAAGGGTCACTTGTGAAAAGCGTTGGGAGTTTCATCCTCCATACATGCTGAAATGCGCCCAAAAGGGGCCATGTGAAGACAAAACAAAGAAGGTCAAAGGGGTCAGCGTTTTTCATCCCTCTCACCCTCTCAAATGCGCCAAGGACAAGAAGAGGTTAAGGGTGGCGTTGAATATTCCATCTCCTTCAAGTATGAAATGCGCCATGTAAAGATAAAAGTGTTGAGGGTGAGATAATTAATGCCAGGCATTGGAAACATGTTCTCCATGAAGTATGCTATATGCGCCTAAGGTGAAGTGAAATACTCCTAGGCGTGGTTTTTTTTCAAGTGTTGGGTGCGCCCAAGGTGGTAAATGTTATAAGGTGTTAGAAATATCTCTAAGGCATGTGAGGTGAAATAAAATGCTAGGCGTTATTCTTTCTTCTTCAAGTATGCTATAGGGTGGTGAGATAAAATACAAGATGGTGTTGATGAATAAAGTGACTTAGGCGTTGAAGGTTGAATATTCCTCATGAAGTGCCAAATGCGCCCAAGGCATAAGGTATAAAAAAAAAAAATGAATGAAACATGCTAGGCGTTGGAAGTTTGAAGTATGATGTGCTTTCAAGGAAAATTTTCCAAGTGAATTGTTTAAAATAAATTTCCTCGCCACAGGAAGAAAGATTTTCCAAGGCAAAATTTTTCTAAGGCAAAATTTTCAAAGTGATTCAAAATTTTCTCTAAGGCAAAAATGTTCTTCCTTAGGAAAAACATCTAAGTCTGGCGAAGTGATGAAATTTCTTAAGCCATGAATGGATTGCTAGTGAAGAAGTCCAATGATGCCAGCTGCACAGGATCAACAAAATATTTTCAAGTCAAAGCAACCAGAAATGTTCACAAGTGTTGAAGAACAAGAATAAATTTGCTAAAAGTTATTTTTCCAAGGTGCAAAATTCAAGAAAATTAAATGAACCCGTTCGTTGTGCACCCATCAGTTCGACGCGTTCTAAAGGAAATTTTCTTCTGGGTATTGAAGATTATCGATAAGGAATGGATTTTAAGGTCTTCCACAGCTTGTCAAGGATTTTGTGATAAAGATTTCAAATGGGCACCAGGTTGATGAATTTTCCTAAGGGAAATTTTAAAATTTTCTAAGGCAAATGTGAAGAAATGTGTTTTCAAGGTGAAATCCTCCAGACGATGAATTTGAAAGAAACTGCCTAGGTGAATTTGCTCAAGTTCTTCCTGAAGACCATCTTCTTGAACCGAAACCCAACTAATGAAATGAATTTCTAAAAGATGATACGCTCAAGCAGAATGCAAGATAGGTTGGAAATTTGGCTAAGGCATGAAGAATTTGAACGCGAAGGCGATGAACGCTTGGAAGTTAGAGCGTGAAAATCTTGGTGAGTGAGTTGAATTTATATTATGAAGTGTTCTAATGCTCTTCTCCTTGCTTGTTTTGCAGGAGGAACGTCGAGGCCAGAGCATGATGACTTGAAGTGGTGAAGCACGATGATATTACAACCTTCGGAGGAAGATAAAGTTACGAGTTTCACATGAAGGAAGAAAGTAGTAGGAAAATGACTAAGTGTTGAGGCTCAAGTAACAAAGAAGAAACGTTTTTCAAAATTCAAGATGGAAAAAAGAGTGGAAGCTCGAGCAAAGTCGAGGAACAACGTCAAGAAGAAGATCAAGGGCAGTGTGAACACGTTTCAAAATTGGAATCTTCTAGAAGGATGGTGGACATTAATGCCGCATTTATTCCCCCACTCTCCATTGTGGCGGTTTTTAGGGTGAATCTTGTTTAGGGCTCAGGTGGCACAATTTGGGCCATCCAGTCGATTGTAATCTGAGCCGTCCGTTGGACCTGGCCATCTATAAAAGGGGGAGTCCCCCTCATTTGTATATCATTAGAAATTAGAAGTAGAAGCAAAGCTTAGAGAAGGAGTAGAGAGAAATTCATAGAGTAGAAAGTAGAGTAGTTTAGATTGAAAAGGAAGGAAAGTCTCCCCTTTGGATACTTTGTAAGAAGTTGTCATGTATGCTTTCATAATAAAAGAATTTTCATTGATGGTGATTTCTTTTTTGTTATGAGTAGTTGTTGAGGCTTCTTCGTCCTTCCAATTCACGTAGCATCTTGAAGTAGCTTAAAGTAAAGTAGATTTCATTTCATGCAAGTACTTAGCAATTGTGGAATGTGGTGCTCGATTTGAACAAGACTTCGCTTGTCCATACCACTAGCGGGCTTTCCTTTATGTGGTCAACTGGAACTTTGTGAAACTTAACTTCGATTATGGTTTATATGTTGGCATGCGTCGTTGTGATGGTGTCTTCATGCTAAATCTGAACATCTTGAGTCACTCCTCTGAAGATTGCACCAGTTCCGCGGAAGCTATCCGAAGTGAGGCAAAACGGAGCTTGGTTGAAGCTTGTGAGAATTGATCGCCATGTCCCACACCTTAGAATAGATTAGAACTTCTTAGGCCCTACACCCTTTAATTTCAGTTCATCTCCGGTTAGAATTAGGAAACTTGTGCTCACCTGCCAAATCATTTGAATTACATGAAAGCCCTTAGTCCGCTGTCTGCTGTCAACTGTCGAACAATTGTGTAAGTCCCCTTGAAATACCAACAAAAATCACATCGAGCCAACTGAGTCTATTCGCATTATCGGAACCTTGGAGTTGAAAGCATGAACTCACTCGCAATCTTAGCATGCTGAATACTTTGTTCAAGAGGGGATAGAGTATCCGTTGGGAAACTTTATTCTGTGTTGGTGCGGTCTCAAAAACCACGTCAACACTCCCATACTCTGATCTGGTGATATCCTGAGCGCAAAGCAATCTTGGAGAAGTATACTACACCGTGGAGCTCGTCTATCAACTCATCAATCCTAGGAATGAGATAACGGTTCTTGATTGTCTTCTTGTTGAGTGCTCTATCATCAATGCACATCCTCAATGTCCCATCCTTCTTCTTAACCAACACTACGGATGAGGCGAAAGGGCTAGAGCTTGGACGGATGTGCCCCATGTCCAACAATTCCTTGATTGCCTTCTCAATTTCTTCTTTGTACATTCTCAAATGTCGGTGAGTGGTGATGACGGGCTTGGCTTCCTCTTCAAGCTCAATCACATGCTGAAATCCCCTATCAGGTGGCAAACCAAGAGGAATCTCTTGGAATACCTTGCACTTCTTGTCCAAAGTAGACAGAATGTCGATGGGGTAGGTTCTTCCTTCCTTTGGAGGACTGGTATCTGTGATCAAACACTCTACTGCCCAAGCCACCTCATCTCTCCAAAAAGAATGCTCCCATTCTTTTAGCTGAAACTACCATTGGACCATTCCTGGAAAGGCCTCAAAGGACAACCTCTTTCCCATCATGTTTGAACTTCAACTCCATGGTTTGGTAGTCGGTGGTATACTCCCCAAGTGAATGTAGCCATTGTACTCCTAAAACCACATCTGTATCACTAATGTCAACAACATAGAAATCATCTCTCACCCTGTATCCCCCTAGGATCAGCTCCATTTGTTGAATCCGACTAGTGCAAGAAAGGATGTTACCACCCACAACTAAAACATCAAATCCCTCAAAGTTTTTTGCCTTCAACCTCATCTTATCCACGGTCCTCTTATCAATGAAATTATCAATAGCCCCGCTATATATCAACATTGTCACCCTTTGTCCTTGAAGAATTCCTCCAACACGGAGAGAACAATATCGTGGTGCTCCTAAAAGTGCTGCAAGAGTGCCTCCCATATGTTCTCCTTCCATGGTTATCTCTGGCTCATCCTCATTAGTAGCTTCCTATAACTCTCCTCCCTCAATCTCTACTTCATCATCAAAGGCTACCTCAATGTAGTGGATTTGGCCTTTTCCCAAGCATCTATGGTCTTTGGTCCAAGATTCCTTGCAATGATAACACAAACCTCTTCGATGAAGCTCATTCCTAGATATGTCTGTTTCGCTTGGCTTCGGAGGAAAGACCTTAGGTGGATGAGTACCGTTAGGGAAAAGTTTTCTTTGTTGCCCTGTTGATGAGCCCTTAATCATGGATTTATCCTTCTTGGTGGAGTCTTCAAGGTTTAGGGCCCTTCGAATGGCTTCTTCTAATGATGTTGGCTCCAAGGCCCTTACCAAACCCCGGAATGAATAGACCTTCGATGAAAAGGAAAATAAGCCTTTTATTCAAAACGTCTGGAACCATAACAACTAACCTTTGGAATTCTGAAACATAATCATCCATGGTACCAAGCTGCTTTAATCTTGTCAGCTCTTGAAAGTACACCTCTGGATCCCTTCTATCGAACCTTTCCATAAGCTTTTGTGTGAAATCTACATATGTAGTAACAAGATCAAACCCTTGAGTCACAATACCATGGTGCCACCATTCGTGAGCTATCCCTTCCAAGTGCAAAATGGCAAATCTGATAGCTTCATCTTCAGTCATAGGACTAAGAGAGAAGTATGTATCCAGCTTTTGCACCCGTGCACATGCAGTCACCTTCCTTGAGCCATCAAATGTAGGGAGTGAGAGCTTGCTGACTTTGTATTAAAGATCTTTATTGACTCGTTGTAAACATTGTCTCCCATCACTTTCAAATCCTTTCCTAGCATTGTTGAACTGCTCAAAGGGGATTGTTGCTTGAGCGTCTGCATCCAGCTTCATGTAATCTTGCACAATACTACTGAAATTAGGCTGATCTTGACCTCCTCCTTCATGTGGTGCCTTTGACCTAGGCAAAAACATGGGCTACGAGGGTCTGAGAGTGGATCCATATGTTGTTCTACTATGATTCCCTCCTCCAAAACGGTCAGTTCCTTCGTCTGCCCCATTCAGTGTTGATTTATTGTTGGTAATTGTGTCTGTAAGTGTCTGCATCATCTGGACCAGCATTTGATTCACTTGTTTATGCTCTTGTAGAAATGATTTAAACTCATCACTTGGATCTGCCATCCTTTGCTTACCTTTGCCTCCTATTCCATTGATTCCTCCCTGAGATGACGCTTCAGCCTCCTTCTTCTCTCTCTCAATTGCCCTTATATCTCTTTGGCTTAATTGCATCAATGGATCACCCACAAGCTAGTAGGACTTGTGGCTCTAATACCACTATAAGAGGCTGAACCTAAACTTCACCAGAAAATATGAAACTAGGGATTGTTGTGTGATTACAATTTATAGTGAACAACCAGATACATAGAAAAGAAATAATTGAGACTTTTAGCTTTATAGGAAACTAGGCAATAATGATACCACTAAAAGTGCCAAGATTGACAGTCGCAAGAAACTGTAACAGAACTAAAACTAGGGATTGTTGTGTGATTACAATTTATAGTGAACAACCAGATACATAGAAATGAAAGATTTAAGACTTTTAGCTTTACAGGAAACTAGGCAATAATGATACCACTGAAAGTGCCAAGATTGACAGTCCCATTACAATCGTGACTTCAATGCAAAATACAACTTTATCATAGCCTTACAGTATCGCAACATATACTGAATTGTGAACCTCGATCTGGAATAAGAGATATATGTAGACTGGAAACTTGATTACCCAGATTCAATGGCTCGATCACCTAAGATTTGCGAAGAGGTTGATCAATTCACAAGTCTTTGAGAATCACGTCACCCTTATGCGAACCTGTGTGCTTTAGTTCCAACGGAGTGATCTTCTAGATATCACACCCAGTTCCTTTTACAAATATGTTCTAGGATGCGTTGGCAGTAGTTCGGTATTCCCAAATTTGCAATGATAGCTAGATTGAGATGCTGTGATGAATAACGCCTTCACTAATGCCACTCAGATCAAATGACTTTATTCGCTGGTAGTTCTATCCAAGTGTGACCTGACTACTACAACAATGGGGATATCGGCTCTTCTGGATGAGTCGGACTAATGAGTGGCCAGAGCCAAAGGCTCAGCCACACAAGCTATTATCTCATGCCTTCTCCTGCTCAGATATTTTGCACCACCTGCGATTGCAATGAACAGTAAATCAGAAACAGATTGCCAAGGGCAAAGCAGACATAAGCATTGGTGGGGGGGTCGTCCTACCAGTTTGTGCGGCCGGCAAAGGGTTTCATCCCTGCTTTGACAACTTGCTAATGTCTTATCCACGATACCTTCACAAATGCTAGCTACTTACATATATAGAAATCGAGATGACTCCCAAAAGGTGGTCGGCCAGATTTACAAATAATTCAAATATTAAGTTAGGCGCCAATAGCAAGATGGTCGGCCAAAATAAGAAAAAACCAAAATTAAATGTTATTTTATTAATAATTTAATTTTATTATTATTTAATATTTATTAAAGTAGTGTTTAAAAACACTTTTTAATTTCCCTCCAAATTTTAGTTTAAATTATTTGGGACATGACACAGCGAATAAGAAAGGAAATACAATGATTATCATTTAGATCTACAACAAAAAAATGTGTCACTCAAATTTGGATATATGAGCAGAATTAAAAGAAGAATATGCGCAGACTTGAAAAGGAGATCTATATGCAGAACTATGATACATGATGCATAATTTAAGAGCATATTTGTAAGGGAATAGCAGATTCTAAGGCAGAAATAAATGATAAATCAATAAGGGAAGTAAGTTAAATATAATTACACACACACACACACACATATATATATATGTGAATTATATGTGATTATGCAATAATGATGCTTGCAGCAATTATTGAGCCTTATAGGTAATTGTGATGCTTTAATATAAGTATGGATAATAGATTCTTATTTGTTTGATTTACACTAACGATATCTTTTGAGTGTTAAAAAGAGATCGGTTGAAGGAGAAGAGCATACAGACCTGCGATCATCTACAGGGAAACATTAAATAAAAGGAAATAGAAATAAATGATAGATTTGCATGTACACAGCAGTCTGATTTCCTGAATCGGTGGTATGAAATCTGGTTTACAATAATAAGTTGTAGCACCATTGAATATATGTGATTTCGATTGTTCGATTAGAAGATCAAGGTGCTAATGATGCATTGTTGTTATGGCTGTTTCCTTATATCAGTAAATATGATTAATCTTTGTTTGTCATCTGCCTTATGTTTAACCATGATAGAGGAAGCCAAATTAAAAAAGGGGAACAGCGATGGGGGCACTCTCCTAGGTACGCCACCTCTATGATGGGGAACCGTTGTATTCCATAATGTAGGACCAAGTGTCCTATAATGGAGGACCAATGTGTCCTATAAGGGAGGACCAATGTGTTCTATAATGGGGGACCAAGTAGTCCCAAGGAGGTCAAGGGGGTATCCATTTGAGGTACCAATAGTACAGTGCCTTGGGCCTAGGAGAGAAGGCGTTCTCGAGGCGCTTGTTGTAATCTCACCCCTCCACCATGGTGAATCAGCACAAGAGATCAAACCATAGAAAGAGGGAAATGGTTGGCAAGATAAGGGGACACCTCCTAGGTAGACGCCAAGACATCCGCTCTTGGGCCTAGGGTAAAAAGGGTCCTAGGCACCCCATCAAGTCACATCCTCCCATACTCTTCAATGGTTGAGCCCTCCAAGGATATTAGATGCTTTGTGATTGGATTAGTAATTTGGCCTTGGGTTTACTGATATTTAATTATGATAATCAGCTAATTAGTATTATTGTGGTAAATGGTTGTAATCTGCTAATCAGTGTGATTGTGGTAAATGGTTTCTAATTTGTGTGCAGGGCTTCAATCAGGTGAAAGGTATTCTCTAAACCATTTGTTTATTTAAAAATTAAGGATTTAGGGAAAATTCAGAGCATTCCCAATTAGGGGACATTACATCAGGTGCACTTGCTTTCCATAGCCAAGTAAAGTTCATTCCTCCTACAAGTTGTACTATGCCTCTTGCTGGTCATTTCCCAATTCCAATTGTGCTTAGCTACACAAGATTATCAATAAGTTTTTTGTGGTCTGATGGTAAGGGAAATAAACGAAGACATGTTGGCATATGGGATGTGTGCACTCTGCCTAAAAAGCTAGGTGGATTGGGGCTCAACAATCTGAAATGTCAGGGGATTTACCTAACAATGAAATGGATATTAGGGTTTTTCTTTGGGGATGGTCCTTGGAAGGTTCTAATGAGAAAAAATATTTAGAGAATTTTACCTTAAGGAAAGGATCAGGGAAAGGATTGCAACTAGTGGAACTTCTCTTTGAGCCTTTTACTATTGTTCCTGCAGGATCAGTCATATTTGCTTCTATATGGAAAGCATGAGAAAAACAATCTGTTATTAATAATTTTGTTTTTTCTGACCAGTTCTAGATGCCAAGATTTTAGATCCATTTGGCAGAATCTTTAGGACAAAAACATGCTCTCGCTTGCATTACAAGATGATTTGTTAGGTATTCGTTTAGTAAAGGCATTCAATCATTCTCTGAGAACTTTGTAGATGGTAAAGTCATTTCATGGTCTGATTTTCTGTTTGTGTATAAGATTCCTTCCTTCAAAAGAACAACTTTCCCAAAGCTTGTTCAGGCCTTAAAGAAGTACCCTGTTGACTTTTCACTGGATTTTGATACACAAGTCTGAAATAAATTTAGATGAATTAAAGGGCCTTTGTATGATAAGTTGGGTGGCTCTTTAGAGGTGATCAAAAACTAGATGCTAAATGGAAATTAATGATTCTCCAAGAAGATAAGCCGATAAGTTTGCAGAAATTTGGGCTTCTTGTTTGGAGCCTAAAAAGTCTTGTTTTAGATGGCTATTGTTGCATCAAAAACTAGCAGCTGTGGGCCCCTACCTTGTTCGTGGGAAAGTTGAATAAGTGATTCATTCCTTCTTTGATTGTGTGTTTGCTAGATATGTTTGGAAGAAAGTATTGTTGACATGGTCTATATATGCTCATAAGGAAATAAGGTGGTTTGATGTGCCTTTTGGAGTTACTTGTTATTCACCAAATGAAAAAACATTTTTCCCTTACAACTACAAGAATTCCTTAGCTTATTTGTTCAACTGAAGTGCTTTACTCCATGAGGAAGGTAAGAATTGTCCACGTGTTTAAAGGGAGGTTAGGTCCCCTACTGGCTTCAGAGGAGAAGTCATCACTTCCCTTTGGAGGTGGAATTATTGTCGAAAGTGCCTGAAGCAAAGTTCAAGAGGTTTCTCATTGCAGGTGCCCTTCAGGATAATGCTTTCTCTTTGATGAGTTATGGATAGTTTCCTAGGATTGATCAAGCCTTGGATTGGAATTTGAATCTTACTCGCTCTCCCGAGGTAGTGGTGGGCAGTGAAGGGTGTGAAAAGAGAGCTGGAATTTCTACTTTAGTAGCAGGTGAGAGTGTTCGTAGCTTTCTTATGGTTAAGGAGGAAGAGTATTCTGGTTTAGGTAATACAATTGAAGCTAATGTTGCACCTCAACCCTCAGTTGTTTATAATACCATTATAGAGACTGTTGATATTTTATAAAGGAGGAGGCGGATACTTGAGCATGTGATAGTGCATAACATTTCTTCTGAAAGAAAGCATGACTGAGGCTTCGATCTCAAGTTCTACAAACTCAAAATTGGCTAGCATTAGTCTTCCTGAAGCTGGATATGGTGGAGAATACCCAAGGACTACCCAAGCCATGGCGCATCATTGAAAGAAGACTCCAGAACATGATATATGATGTTAACAGAATCTATGAGGGGTTGAGGATCCGCGGTTTAACATGCCTCCCACCATGGATGATCACGAGAGACCTGTTTCTGCTCCAGTTCATGATGAGATAAAAGTTTTTAAGGGGACTGAAACCCCTAAGTGAAATCTGTTTTATGTTGCTGTCTCTTGTTAATCCTTGGACTTCCAAATGAGTTCTCTAAACTTCTTTTGAATACTTTTGGATCTCCTTCCGTAGAACGTATACTTAAATTTCTTTTTCTTTTTTGTCACCTTGTTTTTTATTGGTGAAATTTGCAAGGACCCTTTTTTAGTTTGAGCTGATTCAGATGATGCTTATAAATTAGACTATTATTTTCATATTTTTCATAGCATTGAATTCACTCTGACATCTGCAGTTCATATACAAGAAGCCCAAATTATAATTTAAATGCATCGCATCAAATTGTGGAAGTAACAAAAATCCCAGCGTAAATGTTTTTAGAAGCAGATAATTCTACCTTTCTAGTGTCAAGCCAGACTGAATCAAGAGGATGGAAATCAAGAGGAGAAAAGGGGCAATCAAGCATGGCCCATGCTCTGAGCTGTGTTGAAGCAAAGCCTGGTATTATGACTCCTGAGAGCTTCCCTTTATGATCCCCCCATGTCTCTCCTTCACTGCTAGTAGTTGCTACTAGTATAAGCACTAGTGCTACTTTCATCGCCATCATTATTATTATCGCTGCTGCCTGTCGGATCCTCCTGAATCTCTGCTGCCCTTCATTCCCCGGATAATCGGAAAAGGGCTCTAAATAGAAACGGAACAGAAATCTACTGACCCCAACTCTGTCAAAACTTTTTATTTTTATTTTTATTTTTTTCTGAAAATCAAAACTTTTTATTGGCTTTTTAACATTTGACTCGAGATTTAGGACGAAGAGGCAGCTTATTCCGTGATGATAACCATTTGTACATAATCAAAAAGAAAGCTTTATTCCGTGATGATAACCATTTGTACATAATCAAAAAGAAAGTTTTATGTAATTTTTTTAATTGAACATAGGAGGGGGATTTTTGTCGCAGTTCTTTTAAGAGAATTGAATATAATCAGATGCATTAAGTTTTTAATGCAGTGTCTTAGAAAAAATGGTGGTTTGATTTTATAAAGGTGTTGCTTGTATTAATTATTGTATATAAAAAATTTATAGTTCACGATTGACTAGTTTTATAGTTTTTGAATTGGTCAAATTCAAAAACTATCAAACTATACATAAAAGTGTTAGGTTTGTAAGAGTGAAAGTTTATTATAAAAAGTTTTGTTTTGTTTTGTAATATTTTTGTGTGGATGCTTTAAGTATATTATTTTAATAAATTATTTTGATTGATTTAGTATTTGTATTGATCTTAAATTCAAATTGACTGTCAAAGATAGAAGTTAACCATTGTTTAGATAGTATCTTGACATCATATAGCACATTCCTCTCCTAGGTTCAAATTCATGAGTGTGGATCTAATTTCATAATTGGCCTCAACCAACCACCTTCCAACTATTCATTATTCAATGGTTCTCATGCTAGAATGTTTAATTGTGCACCTAGGACAAGTATAAAAGGGTGTCACATGTAGGGCATCTACATCCATGAATCATTAGGTAATATGTGCAGCATTAGGATAACTCCACTACATTTAATTGCCACAAGGAATCAATACACCATTATTCAATTTTTTATGTCAGCAATGCATCAACACATGGCAAAATCATAGCTTTTATAATAGGTCATTCCAATATTCATTGCATTACATTTCATTTGTGTCAAATCTTAAATTTCAATCACCTAGTATTATCATAGATGAATTAGCATCAATGCTTGTTGTCTTCCAACCCTTTTCCAAAATCATTAAATCAATCTATGGGGTTTACCCAAGGTAAATATCCTTGAGTAACAAGCTCAAAACAATGTCCAGCAACACCACCAAGATTTTTCATTGCAAGTATAGACATTGAGTGAGTTTCTTTTACAAATATAGGTCCCCAAACATTAAGATTAAATGTTCATAGGAAGGATAAATATGTTGATTGAGGTCTAATCCATAGTCATGGAGATCAGTTCTTTATCTACAAAAATGACCCAAGTTCTTATACATTTCCAAAGTTTGTAGAGCTCAATCATCTCAATCCATCCATCCTAGATCCCATTTTTCATTTTGAGTAGTGGTTTTCCATGAAAATATTTTTCTTCTTTTCTTTCAAGATACACATTTATTGTTGTCGGTTTAGTCCTATTTCATATATATTCATGTAGGCTTTATGTCCTAGCTTTTTATCTAGGGTGAATTTATTTCTTATTTTTATTTACATTTATTTATCCAAGATAATTTATGTAGGGATGTTTTATCTCCATAAATAAAATGGTGGAGTTGACATATGAACCTTTCTAAGATTTTTCTATCTGGTTTTGACCTTTCATACATCTTGGGATGGAGCACGTCTATGCAATTTGGGGTGGTTGCAACATGGAGTTGAGATGAGAGTGGTGAAGTAATGCACATTATAATTTGATCTACACCAAGAATTCAATAATGAAATAGCATTTGATTTTGTTCCATTAGGTGTGAATGATCCAAGGGGGGGCATTATTTGTACAAGAGAGATGATGTTTAATATAGGGAGAAGAATAAATGTAAGATGGCATTGAATTGGAAATATTTGTCTTGAATTCCAAAGAAGGTACATGTAAGATTGTCATTGTGTAACACTTCAAATTGCACAAGACTAGTCAATGCAAATGGAAGAGTTGTCTCCTTGTTGTTAGAGGGCCAACAAGTGTACCAAGAGGTTATGTTAAAGCTAGAAATGAGCTTCACACATGTGTGGGAAGTAATAGTGTGTAGGATTACTTTGTGAAAGCAAGTAAGTGTACTTTATGAATGGTAAGAAGCATAAGCTAATTTTGAAAAATTTAACGATGGTTAGCATTCTTCTTTTTATTTATGTTTAAATGGTATGTGGATTAATCAAGAAAGCAGGGTTATGTCATGGTCAGTTCATTTTTATGTGAAAGATGGGTTGGCTTGGATTTTTTGTCACTAAGTCACGTTGCAAAGAGTTTTAGTGGAGGCATACGGATGAGAGTTCCTTATTATTAGTCTCAATAATCATGTGGGGACCAAAAACCTCCCTATTGAGGAGGTAATATATACAAATTTGGATAAAAAAACCTATTGGACCATTAGGATCACGTTGTCCTACATTTTTTAGAGTTACTTGTGGATTAGGGATAGATATCATTACAAAATGATGTTAGAGGGATGGTTGAGGTAGTCCATAGCATCTCCAGAAGTGTTGAAGCCAAGTTTTTAGACATTTAGAATAAGCAAAATTTTACCTTTGATGAATATGCCACTTTACACAAATGATGAACTCATCATCTCTTATGGTGAACTCTCTCAAGCCAAACCAAATGCTCTACCTACCATGGTGAATCTTATAATACACTCACAAATATGCAATCACCTCTTGGAAAAATAAATGATTTCACCAAAACATAAATAGAATTTGGAATTATGAGCATTTTCATCATTTGGTTTTCAATTTGTTAATTGATCTTCCATATTTCATGAATAGGATATTAGAGGAATGCAATATATTATTATACTATGTAAAGTGTAAGAGGTTATTTCTCTTTTGTTTAGTAGTTTTAATCCATATTCTAATTATAAGCAGTGTAGTTATAGGGATTTTCATGGTAATAAAGGTGTTATAGGTGTTGTAGGAGCTTTATTGTATTACTAGAGCCCAAATATACCATTGAAGAATTATAAACATTTTGTAAGAAATTGTTCATAGTTATTTGGGGAGCTTATGGATCAATTTTTTAGAGTTTTTTCCTTTTGAAGGGTTTCTCAAGGGAAAAATTTATGTGTTTGCATCTTTGTGTGATGTTTGTATCTATTTATTTTTTTATGATATTTCCACATGTTATTTCATTTGATATGAAAGTGATATGTTGTGTCGGTATCCATTTAAAGTGGTTAACATGTGTTTGTTAGAGGTTTTGTAAAGAAATTACAAGTAGATATTTGTTGATGAAATATCTTGTGAGGGGAAACCTCCTTGTTTGTAGATCACGTGATGTCAGAGTAATTAAATACTTTGGAAATTTTAATTTTCTGGGCTATACAAGTATATGTTGTCCATAATATCGAGTAGAGACAAAGATTTATTACCTTTTAATCTTGAGCTTTGAATAAGATAGTGGGTAAGGACAACAAGAATGGTAAGGGAATTTGAGGATGATGGGGAAGGAATGTTCTAAAAACTTGAAGGAGACATTGTAAGGATTTATAGCATATCAAAGAAGGTGGATGGGCTTGAAATCATGATGCTAGTTCTATTAGAAAAGTTGGTAACTCCAAAAGAACATTGGGATGAAGAAAATCTCAAGATATAAAAAAGGAGCAATGATAGACCTTTTATGGAAGATTCTTCAAAACTAAGATAAATATCAACATACAACCCCATGATGTGTTGAAAATGGAGGTAATTATGTAGCTTTTAAAACTTGTAAAACTATTATACTGTAGATCTAATTAAGTATTCTTTGTTACAATTTCTTTGTGGATGATTATCTAGTAGATAGAAGATTGTAGAAGAATAAGACTAAAAGATAGAAGTGACATAGCATATACCATGGAGAAACCCTTTTGGGAAATAACTCCACCACCAGAATCAATAGTGCTTGTATTATTTAACCTTAGAACAAGATTACAATAATTCTTTATCAATCCTTGCTTGAGATGCTTCTTTTGCCTTCAACAATTCTTCTTCACAACCTGCAATAAAATCTGTTAAAACTCTCTTCAACTTGCTGCAATTTATAGACAATAATGAGCTATTATATTGTAGATCTAATTAAGTATTCTTTGTTACAATTTCTTTGTGGATGATTATCTAGTAGACAGAAGATTGTAGAAGAATAAGACCAAAAGATAGAAGTGACATAGCATATACCATGGACAAACCCTTTTGGGAAATAACTCCACCACCAGAATCAATAGTGCTTGTATTATTTAACCTTAGAACAAGATTACAATAATTCTTTATCAATCCTTGCTTGAGATGCTTCTTTTGCCTTCAACAATTCTTCTTCACAACCTGTAATAAAATCTGTTAAAACTCTCTTCAACTTGCTGCAATTTATAGACAATAATGAGCTATTATACTGTAGATCTAATTAAGTATTATTTGTTACAATTTCTTTGTGGATGATTATCTAGTAGACAGAAGATTGTAGAAGAATAAGACCAAAAGATAGAAGTGGCATAGCATATACCATGGAGAAACCCTTTTTGGAAATAACTCCACCACCAGAATCAATAGTGCTTGTATTATTTAACCTTAGAACAAGATTACAATAATTCTTTATCAATCCTTGCTTGAGATGCTTCTTTTTCCTTCAACAATTCTTCTTCACAACCTGCAATAAAATCTGTTAAAACTCTCTTCAACTTGCTACAATTTATAGACAATAATGAGTCTTGTAAACTCCAAAGAGTTTACAATTACAAATCACAAAGCTTATCTCACAAAACATATGCCTATTATTTTCAAGTAGAGTTCTTCTGTGAAAAACAATGTCAAACCAAGTCCTTCGTCAATTTGGGTGTCCCAAACTGAAGTCATAACTCAATGTTGATTACAAAGATATCTTGTAAGCTCCTCCTCAAGGTTGGCGCCCAAGAATGGGCCCACTTAACTTAGCCTTATAAAATATCTTATCATGCAAAAGTGTTAACTCTAAGATGCCAACTTGGGCGCCTAAGGTGGGTCCAAGTCAATCTTTGTTAATTGAAACATATCTCTCCACCATTCATGCAAATATCATGCATGAGTAATCATCCCCACTTAATTGAATGTATCACTTGTTATCTATCATGCAACTCAAGTCATTAGTCATGAATTCCAAGTCAACTAAAGTCAACTAACATTCAACTAAAACTAACTACATGCAACTGAAGATAACTAAACCATAACTAAACTGAACCGAACTGATACTAAACTAAACTAAACTCCATACATGTAAATATCAATTCCTAACTTCTAGGATCTTTACATGCATTACTAAAGTGTTATCTTTCTCCAAACAATTAACTTAACTCAAGGTGGGTTCTACCTTCCATGTGGGTGTCCCATGTGCTCCTATTTTGTAGGAACTCTTCTTGGGCGTCCCCACATGTTCCTATCATTTAGAATTAATTACAAATGTCAATTTACATTTTCATTTCATTTGAATTTAATATCTTTCTAATCCTAGTGTTGGGAAACAATTTCCAAGGACTTAGAAGATACATGTAATATGTTTAGGATTACAATTAAATGGCATCTTATTTTGAACATTCTCCCACTTCACATTATACATTGCAATTATTCTAAACAAGGAATCATTATTATAAATCAAGTATAGGACTCAAGGCCAATGGCCTTCCTACACCAACTAATTAATCCATGCCAATTTCAAATGCAACCTGCATAATCATGAAGCTCCGAGCAAATGATTAATACTCAAAACCAAGAGAACTTATCTGTAGGTACTGGTTTCGTAAGATAATCTACAACATTAATCAAACTGTCAACTTTCTTAATTAATACCTTCCCGCTCTCAACCATTTCTCACACAAAGTGATATTGAACATCAACATGCTTAGTACGAGCATGATACATAGGATGTTTGGCTAAACAAATAGCACTTTGACTATCACATTCAAGTTTAACTTACTTTCAATTAAAACCAATACCTTTCCCAAGTCTCTATAACCAAACTACCTCTTTGGACGCATGTGAAACCATTGAGTGTGTTGAACTCACATCCAACCAAGGTGTAGGCTTCTCAATCTTTACTGTTGAAAAAGCTTTTCTTACAAGTAACCATTCCAACACATATCTCTTACCATAAGAGAACTCAAGCCTCATCTATTTATCCGAGTATCCATGAGGACCTGTAACCAACCAATCCATGCCAAACTCCAAATGCAACATAGCACTATCATGAAGTAATCAAGCAAATGATTAATGTACCCAATACATAAAAGAACTACACAAGATCAATGTTAAAGCTCTAATCATGAATTAGGAATATAAACATGACAACATGATCTAAACATATCCTCCAAGGAGATCACATGCATCATAACATATATACATCCTGGTCTCAAGAGAACAAGTACCATGCCAAACTCTAAATGTGTATTAAGAGTAAACCATCACATAATGTCAACAACTCTAAACCAAGAAAAAAAAACATATCCCCAATCACATGAAGATAACCTTACCAATGATGCATCCACGTCACTGCCAACAACTCCCACTAAACTATGGTATGAGCTACACATGGCATCATGACTACCATCCTCTCCATGAAGATCACTCTTTAACATCAACAAAAGAGTCGTCATTAACATTTTTACATGAAATGATCGATGCATGATTATCATCTGTAGACACATAAAATATACTAATTGACATCGTGCATCTGATCCTAACTTACTAACATCGTTTCTTCCTGAATCATCCTTCTGTCTAACCGATTAATCAAATTCCCCCTATCTGATTAAATTCATCAACTTTCATCCCTTAATTAAATAAATCATTTTGTCTAATTAAGTCTCCTTCTCTTGTTAATTAAATCAATCCATCTTATCTAATTATCCATATTTAATTAAATAATCAATTTATTTGATTAAATCTCTAAAGTCTATCCATTAAATTAAATAAATTAAAACCTTATTTGATTTAATCTAACACCATCTCTTTTAATTAAATAAATCAAAGTCCTTATTTAATTAAATCTCTTGTCATATTCCTCTTTTATTTGATTTAAATAAATCCATAAATTTGAGTCAAATAGGTCACATCATCTAATCTCCTGTTAAATTAGTTAACCCTTGATTAATTTAACCTCATCTCATGTCCCATCCTCTAGATAATACAACTTGTACATGAAAATATATTTAATTCATTAATTAAATCTCTATTTTCCTCACAAGGCATCTTTTGGAATATTCTCTCAATTTGAATTCAAAAATTCCAATTCAACATGTACATCCAACAAGGCAATAAATTCATCTTACATGTCCTTTGCCTTGAGCCAAGTGGCATTTATTGCATTTTCCCTTCCCTCTTGCATGTCATTTCAACAAATTTGAATTTCAAATATTTGCATTTATTGGCACAAACCCCAAATCTTGTACATCCATCATTCATTCATAGATTGACAAGTGGCACAATATCATTGGATGAATGTTAGTCCCACATTGTTCAAATTTAGACATTCATCCATCTTGAAGTTCTATAAATGAAGAGCTCATATCCTCATTTCATCATCCACAATCTAGGCAAAGTTACCATGCTCAAATATCTCTTGAATTTCATCCATTGAGTCATAGCTAGGTTTTGCAGATTTTTGGCTTGGAGTTTTCATTCTTCACCAACTAAGTGGATCAATCTCTTCAACATTCAAAGCTTGCATCTTAAGAATTGGGAAAGGGCTAATTTTCACATCAAATTGGCACCAATTCCCCCATGGAATCATGAGTTTGCATATTTAAATTAGGATTCAATCTAGTTTGTCATTTATGTTGTGTTCTTCATTGTTTTCTTTCCTATTTTGAACTTGTAAATGGATTTCATGGGGAATCCTTGTTTTAGCTTGCAATTCCTTGTTTGACTTGTTTACTCATGTTGTTTTGCAGGTACTAGGAAGAGGGTTTGCACATTTGGCGCTAGAAGGAGGGCTTGATATCATTTCTTTCTTATCTTTTCTCAAAATTTATGCGTTTTTCCTCACATAGAAAATTCCAACTCTGGGAGCTCAGCATCACTGTTTTGGCACTGCGGGCTCATCAACGTCGCTATATGGCACCGCTTAAAACACAAACTGGGCCGCTGGACTCGTCCTGCCAAAAAATTTGAATTTCAAACTCCACCGCTGGACTCGCCGACCTATAGAAACTTTCAAAAAAATATTAAACTCCAATGCTAGACACAAACTACGACGCTGGGAAAAAATTGTGACACAGTTGAGCTCTCTGTCCCGACACAAAGCGCCGCTGACTGGTAATCGGTGCTGTGAGGGCACCGCTTAGAAACCAAACTGCGACACCATTGCGAGTTGCAACGCTGGGAGACAATAAAAAGGGAAAATTTGATTTTAGCACGTGCTTTTGACTTATGATTAATTTATGTTATGTTTTATGGTTTTTAACTTATGTATGTTCCAGAACCTGACTGGTTTTTTCTCACTTGTAGGTTGGAAATCGAAAACAAAGGAAGGAGAAATACGAGGACAACGTCTTACGAAATCAAAGTGTTTTTAAACACTTTAGTATTTTTTTAACACTTCTTTAAGAATTTTTTATCTCCTCTTTCTTAGGACACTAAATTTCCTTTGGGTTTAAAAAGAATCCTTTTTGTTTATTTCTTGCAAAGGGTTAAAACGAATTTTAGGATCACAACTTACTAGATTTTGTTTCTTGGACTAACAATTGAACAAATGTCTTTCACTTGTGATTTGGTGCTCTAAAACGAATTCACATTTTTCTTTGGGGATTTACAAAGAACAAGTGCAAACTTTTTTTTTTCGTGAGGGCTTACTTAAACTAAAGCCATTGAAAAATGACGTATGTGCTTCTCTCGCTTTTTATAGCGATCTTGAGAATCAAAAGGTCTTTTTCATGACTTTAGGGTGAGACAAAGCAATCACCTCCACACCTCGATTTGGGTTTAAAATTGAACATCTTGTGTGAGTGTGAGTGGGGGCATTGTTGCGTATATTCTCTCCTTGTGGCCAACAAGGATTGATCGAATTACAAATATTGTTCTTCATTCACTTTTGTTTATCCTAGAGGGCCTGCCTTGGGGAAAAAGTACTCTCCCAAGGGAACGACTCAATCGGTAACACTCTAAAGCCAAGAGTATTTCCAACCAGTATATAAATGTGGATATTGGAGTAAACGCCAATATCACGTGGTTGATTCCGACAAGATGGATCTAAAAGGGGACTCTTGTCATATGGGTCAATCTCCACGAACGGAAAGTCCTTACTAAAACCCATGTGCTAGAATTTGCTAAAATCCTTTTATCTATTTGTTGGTGCAAGAACAGTCGTTCTCAAGCCACCCCACACTTTTACGGTCTTCTAGTAGAAATGGAAAACATGTCATGAGAGTTTCATGGGTGTTGATGCTTGGCTGCCCCGTATAAGTGAGTGTCGTGGAGGGGAGCCCGTGGGGTCAAGCATCTAACCATTCGCTAGAGATAAGCATAGTTGGACTTGTCCAAGTGGGAATCCAACAAATATAGTCTTACACATCCATAGGATTTTACTTATTCTTAGGTTACAAAATGCATTGCTTGATTGAGAACACCATGGAAACAAACACTTGAACCTCATCCAAATTTCAAACCCTTTTGAAGACAAATACAATTGACTTAATCCATTTGTTATTGCTTTCCCTTGGGATTTACATCCTTAGAGGTTTCTAAACATTGGATTAGATCTTGATTTTTCTCCTTAAGTAAACAATAGGAAAACCCTTGCCTTAAGTTCATTGAATTTCCACATAACATATCTTGTGGGGTTTGAAGAAATTAAGACATTGGACATCTTAGTTTGAAAATCTAATTGAAGAAAGTGTTTTTGGTAAAATAAAGACATTAAGAAAAGCTAAGCAAAATGAACTTTCATATGTGTTGAAGACTCACAATCCCAAATCAAAAGTCATTGATTGGAAATCCGAAAATGAATGTTCAAATGAAATCATTTCTTGGTCACAAAGGTCCTTAGGAAGCATTTGCATGCTCTTCAATACCTAGGTCTAGGCAAACAAAGTGTCCTCTTAGGTTCACCTTAGGGTCAAAACAAATCAAAATCTTTTTTATCCATCCTCCAAAACATCAAAACAACATCATCTCACAATCACCTTTTGGAAAATATTGAAATCATCCTTAATACTAGGCTTTGTGGCAAAATCAAAAATCATCAAAATCATTAAGACTAAATCCTTGAAAACATTATCAAAATCACCTTTGGCTAGGTATGTGTAGATGCATCCTTTTGCATATGCTTAGTCAAAGTTATCCAAATCATCTCTTCTAGCTTAGTATGCGTTGATGAATCCTTCTTCATATACTTAGTGACACGATCATCTTGTTTGGATAGGTGTGGGTAGATGCATCCTTCTCCTCACACATATTCAAACCATCATCCATTGAACAAAGTTATCCCTTAGATTATCATCCAACATCTTAGGGTCTTTTTGTTCAAAATCAAAATCAAAAACAAGGACAAAATCCCAAATCCAAAAACAAAATCAAAATCAAAATCTGCAAAGTCCTAAAATCCTAGTATCTCATTCAAGATTTATCAAAAGCCAAAAACATCCATATCATCCATCCCCAACATCATCATCATATCATCACCTTTGATCCTCAAAGCATCCTAAAACTTTCACTTTGGGGCATAAAATAAAGATCAATCCAAAGAATCAAGAGATTCATCTCCCATATTCTCGAAGATTGATCCTTGTTTTATGGTTCTAACTAGATCTCAATACAAGAAGAGTATGGAAGCCAAAAAAGAAACACCCGCTTCAAGTGATCTTAGCCAAACAAACGCATAAATGAATCCCGCCGAATCAAGTAATCTGTTGACCCTCTCATCATTACAAAATCCGCTAGACGAAAACCAAGGAGAGGACCTTACTTTTGGAATGTCTCGCGAGGAAATGACTGAAATGCTTCAAAATTCGGACACCCATAGAATCATCAACATCATGATGAGACTCAACCCTTCGTTATACATGCTTGAGCTAGCAAAACAAGGGGCCAAGTTACCTTCAGATTTTGATGTGAGTACTATAGTGGAGGCATCTTTTCCACCAATTTCAATCACCATTCCCATCTCATCTACACCCCCATCTCAAAACATCGTGCAAAACATTCTGCAAATCACAACATCGTTTGCTCCAACCCAACCCAATGTTAATAAGGGAGGTGCATTTCTAAATGCACTTCAAACACACCCCCTTGTTAATAATCAAAATTTGGATACAAACATCACCTTGGAACAAAGCATACCCCAAAACCCATTACACAAAAATGTTCCTCTCACATTTCATCACAATCCATCATCATCATTTTTTCACGCAACACCTCAAACACCTCTTCTCACAGATTCACAAGAAGAGGGAGATATGTTCGGATCAGGAGGCATATTTAACACCACAACATTCTTGCAACAACTCACACCCCTTACATTTCCACCTCTCCCACCATTTCCATTATCATCCACACCACTTCTTGGTTTAGGGCTTCCCCCTCTACCAAATATCAATCAAACCACTATCCCAAATATCAATCAAAACACCACACCAAACGCTCAAAATTTATCGTTGGTATCGCAACAATAAACAACAAACACACAAGCAATGGAAACATCATCAAACACACCCTTAACATCACAAAGCATGGTCTCCCAAGGACCAACCATATCAATACCACCATCCATCACACAAAACACCAACACCACCTTCACAAACACTATTCCAAATCCACCACCACCCCCGCCACCACCAACTTCCACCACATCAAGCCAATACGATGTGACATTGAAAGTTGCTTTCCAAAGAGGATACCAACAAGTTCAGAAACTAAAAGCCGAACAACTAGCTGCTCAACAAGCTGCTCAAGCTGTGCAAGCAACCCAAGCGTTATTGCAACAACAACAACAACAAGCCTCCCAAGCCACACAAGCATTACAAGCACAATGGGTCGCTCAAGCAAAAATTCTATTGCAACAATAAGTAGCACAAGCACAGGCTCAAGCGCAAGCCCAATATCAGGCACAACAAGCTCAATATCAAGCACAACTCAATGCACAAAGACAAGTAGCGCAATTGTAGGCATATTAGCAAACATTAAAGTAATACCAAGAGCAACAAGAAGCAACAAAATTGGCAGCCCAACAACAACAAGCAACAAGCGTTGTTGGAACAGCAACAAGCGTTGTTGGAACAACAACAAGCGTTGTTGGAACAACAACAAGCGCAACAACAAGCACAAATCTTAGCACAACAACAACAATATCAACAAAAAGCTTTATTCATACAAAAGCAAGTGGAAGCCTACCTCGCTCAACAAAACATACAGATAACATCAAACAAGGCACCAACCAACCCACCCATCCAACCAATGATTGAAACACCCCAAAACACTTTCCTACCACCCCCTGATCCGCAAAATGATGTGACGACACAACTTAGGTTGCTCTCGCAACAAGTGCTCGACCTTCAATTAGGGTGAACAACCAAAATGCCAAGAAACTTGTGTCCCTATCCATTTGATAAGAGCTTGATAATGAAACCATTCTCCAAGGGATTTGAAATCCCCAAATTTGACAAATATCGAGGGATGGGAAACCCTGAAGATCACATAAGGGAATTCCAGGTTCATTGCATGGAGGTCGCATATGACGATACTTATCTAATGCAGCTATTTCCTAGGAGCTTGGCAGGCCCCTCTATAGAATGGTTCTCTCACTTACCTTCAAGCATTAGAACATTCCAAGAAATTAGGGATGCATTCATTAAAAATTACGCATGCAACATTGCAATGGATGTTAGTCTCGAAGAACTCTCAACTCTAAAACAAGGAAAGGGTGAATCATTCACCTCATTCCTACAACGATGGCGATCCAAGGCCAATTGGAGCAAGTGGACCATGCTAGAAGAACAACAAGTTTGCACCATCATAGCCAACCTTGAAGAAGCATTAGCCTCATCCACTATCCCCGCAAATCTCAAGGCGGAGCAATTCCAAGCTATGGTCAGAAATATAATAACACCTAATCTCCTTACATTTTTTGACCAAGATTTCCCCACCCAACCATCTCACAACCGTGCACTTCACTTAGAAGCCATTGTACACAAGAGCAAAATCAAAAGGGTCTTGGTGGATGGAGGCGCGGGTTTGAACATATGTTTGTTAAGTCTCATCAAGAAGTTGAAAATATCAGAAGATTCCATCGACAAAGGAAAGGGCATCACGATAAGAGCATATGACGACCAAGAAAGAGTGTCTCAAGGCATGATTAAACTCCCTATTCAAGTAGGGCTGACTCTCATGCAAACCACTTATCAAGTCTTGGACCTCAACTTACCATATAATATCCTCCTGGGACGCCCATGGATCCATGCGATGAAATCCGTAGCATCAACCTTCCACCAATGTGTGAAATTTACACATAATGGACAAGAGGTTACTATCCATGGAGATCTTGAACCTTTATCATATTACAAAAATCTTGAAGCAAATTATTACAAAATCCACCAAGTACCAAAGAATGATGAAGGCCCATCTACACCATACTTCGACCCTGCCACTCTCGCGTCCACTTCTACAAAAGAGACACTCGCCATTCCTGCCATCCCCACCATCTCTGACATCAAGCTCATGATCCAGGAGGATGGTTGTGGAAGCTAAAAACTCCCTAACAATGCTTTTGTGATAGGAGAGTTACCACAATCTCCTAGATCACGGGGACGTCCACAAGCGAACCAAGCTTCCACATCACAAGCGTTTCCTGAAGACTATCCCAAATTCACAAGATGGGGAGACCTTGGCCAGGAGATTATTGAAGAAGATCCATCTCACATGTTGTATCAAGATGAAAGACCAACAACTAATTTACCAATGGATGGGACAAGCAAGGGCCTATAAATGATGCTTGCAATGGGCTACAACAGAAATCAAAGACTAGGATAAAATGACAATGGGCTCATAATACCTATCATGCTAGAGACACGACCCATAACAAATCTTGGCCTTGGATGTATCCCTCTGATTATAACCATACGTGGTCGAAGTCCTCCAGTTAGAACAGTTAATACTTCTCCTCAGCCAATACTAGCACAGGTATGCTCACCAATATCCACAGGTAGAGACATACATAACTTTATAACTGAGGCCTATATTAGTAGCGATGGCGAAGATACCATGACCAATCTACCTAGGTTATTTGAGGACACCACCCTGTGTATGATTAGTACCCTATCCTTCAAACCAGACCATCAAAATCATGAGATCTGTTTAGTGTACCCCCAACTAATCGACTATGACCAATGAGGACCACCGGTTCTCGATACATTCAAAAATGATGAGGTGCTCTCAGAATTCATGGGATTGCGAGACAACATTTCAGAAGGGGATCACAAAGCAGGGTTTATAATGGAGTTGGACACACAGGCCTATTATGTGGAAACAATTGAATCCTTCAGTCGCAAAAGTGAGAAACTAAGAATCATATCTAAGTCTCTAAGTGAAAACCACACTGCGGCACTCTCTGACAAGAAAATAGTAAAAAAGAAAGGACGTATCCAACAGTGAAAACCTCTCTGAGGCGCCCAAGGATGAAGGATTCAAAATTCCTCTAAGAGTTATTCATCAAGAGAAGTCAACAGTCTTGGCCAAAAAATGCAATCCTGTCAACCTGGGAACAGAGGAGACCCCGTATATCACATTCTATGCAAAATCACTACTATCAGAAGAGCAAGAACTCCTAGCAGCATTCCTAAGGGAAAGGAAAAAAAACTTCGCATGGAGTTATGTTGACATGCCAGGACTTGATCTAGAGACTATGGTTCATCATTTAACAGTGTATCCAGAAGCAAAACCGGTCAAACAAAAGCTTTGAAAAATGCATCCTCAAATCGCCTTATTGGTCAAAATGGAGCTCAAAAAGTTGTTAGATGCAGGATTTATCCGACCAATCAATTATCCAGAATGGTTATCAAACTTGGTACCTGTTTCAAAGCTTGATGAAGCCATTATAATCTGCACAGACTTCAGAGATCTGAACAAGGCATGTCCCAAGGATGATTTTCTGCTTCCCAACATCGACATGATAGTAGACATGACAGCAGGACATGAGATGCTATCACTAATGGATAGATTTTCAGGATACAACCAGATCATGATAGCAAAAGAAGATCAACATAAGACATCTTTCACTTGTCTATGGGGGACCTACTACTGGAACATGATGCCATTTGGCCTAAAGAACGTAGGAGCAACCTATCAAAGGGCCATGAAATTGATATTCCACGACATGATTCATAAAACAGTCGAAGACTATGTTGATGAAATTCTAGCTAAGTCAAGAAAAAGACAAGATCATATAGCAACCCTAAGTGCTATCTTTGATAGACTGGAGGAGTACAAAGTTAGACTAAATCCCAAGAAGTGCATCTTCGGCGTACAATCAGGTAAATTGCTAGGATACATAGTGTCCATGAGGGGTATCGAGGTGGATCCAACAAAGGTGAAAGTAATCCATGAGATGGAAGCACCAAAGACATTAAAACAACTATGAGGTCTCCAAGGCAGACTTCAATCCATCTAACGATTCATAGCACAACTGGCGGACAAGCAGAATCCATATTATCACCTACTCCACAAGGGGGTAGCATACAAATGGGACATAAAATGCGAAGAGGCACTTAACAAAATCAAGGAATACTTACTGATACCACCAGTCTTAATGCCACCCATCCCATGAAAGCCATTGATCTTATATGTATCAGCAATAGTAGCAGCCCTTGGAGCTCTCCTAGCTCAGCATGATGAAAACAGAATGGAGAGGGTTATCTACTATATCATTAGGACAATGGTCGGTCATGAGCTAAACTACTCATTCATCGAGAAAGCATGCCTTGTAGTAGTGTTTGCATCACAAAAAATTAGAAATTACATGTTGGCACATAAGATAAAGCTCATCACCAAAATTGATCCCCTCAAGTATCTACTATCAAAGGCAATGCTCACAGGCAGAATGGAAAAATGGGTAATGATATTATCAGAATATGACATCGAGTATGTGGAGAGAAAATCCATTAAGGGACAAGTTATTGCAGACCAACTAGCAGAAGCACCTATTTATTATGAGAATCCTCTTGTCTCAGAGTTTCCAAATGAATCTATTTTCAACATCAACATAGTTGATCATTGGAAACTATACTTCGACGGCTCATACACACAACATGGATCAGGAGCTTGTGTCTTCTTCATCACCCCACAAGGGGACTGCATACCAAGGTCATACAAACTGGCATTTCCTTGCACCAACAACATCACAGAATACGAGGCTTTGACTATAGGTCTCAGGATAGCAGTGCAATGGAATATCATAACTCTCAAAGTCTACAGAGACTCTCAATTGATCATAAATTAAGTCAATAATGAATATCAAACTAAGGATGATAAGCTCACTCCATACAAGAAATTGGTGGAGACTCTCAAAGAATCTTTCATTGAAATAACATTTGAGTAGATTCCTAGAACCAACAACAGAGCAGTAGACGCCATGGCAATAATGGGATCCTTGCTGAATATCCCCAACAATGTTCCAAAATATGAATTCTTGATTGAGCAGCTTCTCATTCCCGCATTTGAGGTATCAGAATCAAAATTCGTGTGTGAAATCGTTAGTCCTGGTGATCCTTGGTACCATGACATCTACACATATCTTCGCATAGGAGTCATACCCGCTAACCTCCCATCAAACCTAAAATGAACCTTTGTCAAAAAGGCATCCAGATTTGTCATCCTAGGTGATACCTTATACTGTAGAAGCATAGAAGGTACCTTGCTATGCTGCCTAAATGTTGAGGAGGCATTAACTGCTTTAACCAAAGTACACAACGGTATCTGTGGTTCACACTCGAGTGGAATGACCATCGCTAAGAAATTGCTGAGGATGGGGTATTACTGGCCCACAATGGAAAGAGAAGCACATGATCATGCTAAAAGGTGTTTACAATGTCAGCAGCATGGGGACCTCATCCATTCTCTAGCTCAAGAGCTTCATCCTATTATCACACCATGGCCCTTTTCACAGTGGGGACTTGATCTCATTGGAAAAATCACACCCACCTCATCCCATGGCCACAAATTCATCATAACTGCAACTGAGTACTTCACAAAGTGGGTGGAAGCCATACCCATGACATATATCACTGGGAAGCAGATCTCAAAATTCATCCTAAACTATCTCATTTATCGTTACGGGGTCCCACAAGCCATTATCTCGGATAATGGGACACCATTCAAGAACCAGGAGGTTCACGACTTGTGCGAGAAATTCAAAATCCAACATCGCTTCTCCACCCCATACTATCCCCAAGGCAATGGCCAAGCAGAAGCCACGAACAAAACCAACCTCAAAATCCTCAAGAAAACAGTCAATGACGTAGGTCATGACTGGCATCTACAGCTTAATCTCGCCCCCTGGGCCTATCGAACCAGCATCCGCACACCCACTAGCGCCACCCCCTTCTCCTTGGTCTATGGATCAGAAGTCGTACTCCCCATTGAGATCGAGCTCCCATCCCTTAGGATATCACTACAAAACCTCATCACAGATGGAGAGTATCGGGTATCAAGACTAAATGAGTTGAGTTACTGGATGAGAGACAGATAGATGTTTTAAATCATTTGCAAGTCTATCAAAATAGACTCAAACGAACCTACAACAAGAAAATCAGAAGCAGGACTTTCCAAGTTGGAGAACTGGTCTGAAAAGAAAATAAAAAGAATGTTCCAAACCCAAGCAACAAAGGCAAGTTCGAACCTAACTGGTTGGGACCATTTGTCATCACACCAAGTTACAAATTAGGGGCATATCAGTTATCAACACCCGAAGGGGAACCTCTACAGGAGCCCATGAATAGCTCCCATCTCAAAAAGTTTTATGCCTAAATCTTCCAAGGTATAGAACCAAAAAAATCCAAAAAATCAGAAAAATTCCTAAAAAAAGGTTACTTAGGCAAAAACTTGGCAAACAGGCGTCTTGGTAACAACAAAAAAAATCAAAAAATCAAAAAAATCAAAAAAAGGATTGAAAACAGTAAAGAGAAAAATCGTCCTCTAGTGAAAACCACTTCAGTGGCACTTTGGACAGGTACCTTGGTGAAAACCTGGCAAACAAGGGCCTTGCATAAATAAGCAGTTTCCATCCACTAGGATCTTTATAGCTTGTTCAGCATCATCCCTCCATTTCGCTCCCATCATCCATCGCATTCAGGTCTCCATCCATCACACATCCACTCACATCTGCACCATAGCTTGGTCATGTTGTCGTATCATGATCCCTCCTAGTACTACTCGGCCCATCCTCAAGGTCAGTTTGTCCTGCCTTTATCAGGGTAGTCTATGGCATCACGTTGGGGGAATGTTCTTATCGGATTGGATTCGTGTGTGATCTTAAAGTCCTCAAAATCAGAAAATCAAAAAACATCAAAAAATCAAAAAAATCAAAAAACATCAAAACATCAAAATCCAAAAACAATCCAAAAGCGGGTCAAAAGTCTTTCAAAAGATCAAAACAAGGTCGTCTTGTCGAACTACGTAGATCTCTGAGCTTGAGCGTAGGCAAGGTTGATCTTTGATCATCCCCGAGACATTTAGTCGATCCTATAGAGTCCGAGTCATAAATGACATCTCATCATGTATATCATCATATGTAAATTGGTCAAGTCGTCAGTCAAACTATGTGGTCTCTACGTGTATAACGTAGGCAAGGATAATCTTTGATCAGGCCCCTAGGATAAGTCTTTAGGTTAGTTTCTTGGTCAAAATTTCAAAAAATCCCAAAAACATTGAAAAAATCAAAAAATCAAAACATTTGAAAATCTTGAAAAATACCAAAAACAACCTCAAAACATTGCAAAACTCAAAAAAATCCAAATATTTGAAAAAATCCATCCGTCTCATCTCGCTTGCACCCACAATAAACACCATCCATAATAAACTAGTTGTCACCCTCAACCTTTGGTGAAACAGTTAGAAACAAGTGTAGCAGGTTAAAAAGTAAAACTCAAAAACGTCAAGTCTTAGGTTTAAGTCAGTACGTAAGCAAATTGGTCATCTCTTTATATCAATAACACATCATCTGAATTGGTCCCATATCAATCATCCCTTAGAGCACTTTGGATAAATGAAATGACGTGCCGCCATCCACTAACATGTCCTAGGATGAATCCTTCCTACAATGGGCATTATCTTTTGGCAATGAGTTTCAGTTATCATCCTTAGAAAACACATCCTCTTTCTGTTAGCGGTATTGAAGAGCATCAGTTTGTTTGTTTACTTGGTCTTTATCTTTTGACTTATCTTATTTGTGCTCATTCCAAGGACATCTCGATGATATCCCAAAACAGAGGATTTAGAGAAATAGGAATGGGGCAACAATCATTATCTTTTGTCTGTTGTGCTTGTTAGACGTTCTTGTAATATAACCTCAACGAATACTTGCTTTGTTAGGTATGTATGGAAGAGGTCTAGGTAAACTTGTTGACTATTGCAAGGATAGGTTTACCTTTCCGTGTTTTGGTCTGAGGTGTCTGAAACTTTTGAAGTGCATCCTAGTAAGGTTTTCATATGTCGGGTGTGAACAAGAATACTCCTATCTACTTGTCAAGTCAAAGTTCATCACACTGGGTACAATGCCATCCTGGTTTTCTATACCTTGATGCATCGAACCACGTGTGTTATCAAACATAAGAAATTTGGGCCCTTTGAAAATCCCAATTGCTCGACAAGTAATCATCATCATCATCATTTGCATTTGCATCATCGTGGGTCTTGTTGAAATGACTTCTTCTTTTCTTACTAACCGCACTAACAAGGTACTATGACAATTGATCATCATCACCATCATCGTCATCGATCCTACATCCACAAATCATTAGCGCATTGCATAAAAATATCATATAGGAAACATACACATTGCAATTTTATCATCATATAAACAGGTTATCATAAACATTCTTCATAAATAGGTGCATCCGTGTCATTACATTTCACCCATTACATTGCATCTCAAAGACATTATATCAATCATTGCATAAACATTGAATTTGCATTTTCATAACCATTTCATATTACCATCTACCATATAAATCATCGCATAACATCTGCATAAGCATTTCATAATAATTTTTCACATAATCATAAACAATAGGTATATAAGCATTTAATTCATTAGGCATACATACTTGCATAACAAATCATGACATCCTATCACCACTTTTACGTTCACATCACATTACACATCAACATATCATTTTGCATTAACATACCATTGCATCACATACATCATCATTTATTACGTTTAGGATAATAACATTTGTTATTCTAAGCATCTCATAAAACCATTTCATTTGCATCATATCACGACCATCGTATCATATCACATCCATCCATAAATCATCTCATATAAAAGCATTTTTCACACATAATTGCATATACCATAGATCATATCATTCTACATATTAAAATCCATATCACAGATCACATTGGCATAAAATAAATCATCATATAGATAACATCAGTGCACATCATATCATAGGTTAGCATAATATAGATATGTTAGTCATAATCATAATGCATACATCATTAGAAATAAATGCATCCATAAGACATTACTGCAAAGCATATAGAAATAAACCATCCATGCATAAAGGAGAACACAGTACATCGCATCAAAATCGACTCATATATATCATTAATAATGTCACTGTCATAGTACAAAGAATAAATTGAATCACTGTACATATATGTCAATCAGTACAAAACGCCCATTGGGCTATCAAAAATGAGCCCATAAGGTACAAAAAAGTGTATCATCTCGATCAAGCTCGATCCCTGTGAATGTTGCCCTCACCCCTATCACTGTGACCCTTTGGTGGTCTCTGGCTAGCCTGCTTTGAGTACTCTGGGACCCACTTTGCTGTGGGTACGGTATCATGATAAGCCCGATGGTAGTACTCTACCTCTCGGATGGCATCCCTGTAGGACTGCACTGGCACTGTACCATGAGAGGAGGAGGCTTCCATACTCTCCATCTGCTGTCTGCGACCTAGCTCTGTAGCTGCCTATAGCTCCACAGCCTATCTCTGTTGCATAGCCTGATCCCTCTCAGCCCTAAGCTGCTCTCTCTCAGCCCTCGCTTGGTCTCTCTCTGCTGTCACTGCCTGAACCTGGGCCTACAGCTGCAAAATCAAGGTGTCCCATGTGTTTACCTATCCTGCTGGCTGTACCCGTGGTTGCACGTGAGGCTGATCCTTATGCTCAGCTCGTGGTGGTGGGACTGGCAGATCCTACTGCTGATCCTGCATGTGAACGTCTCTGTGACCTAGTGGGACTGGGGGCACCCCTGGTGGATTCTGTCGAATCTCAATTCTCAGTCCTCGCCCTCGTCCTCTCCCTCTACCTCTAACTCTGTGCGGATTTGGGTCCTCACCTAGAAAGGTCAATCGAAGTGGAGGTTGGAACCAGTCCTTGTAGGCCTGAGTGGTGCCGGGTCTGCTAAGCCCTGATCATAAGTCCATGGGTGGGCTGCCAAGTGCCTGAAACTGTCAACTGCCTTTGAGGCAGGAATACCATGTCCCCATGACACCCGTGTCATGCTGCGAGCAAAGACGGCTACCTAGCCATCATCAGGCCGATCCTGTAGCTCTCCGAACTGACGATGTGCCCGCTCAGGCAGGTACCTCTCGATCATCGTGTGCTCCCACCCCTGCATGTATCAGTCCTAGCGGCAATAAAAGAGTTGATCTGCATTGTCGGCCCATCCAAGCCGACCAAGGTATGGTCTCCAGGTAAAAACTAGCATCTCGTCTAGGACCCGCCTCCAGTAGGGGATCCCGTGCTCACCAGTGTGTGTAAAGAACACACCGCCTCTGTATCGTGCCATAAGGGAATCCTCTGCCCCCATCGGAACTAGAATGACATGTGGACGTAGCACAAAAATGTGCTCCCATGCCCAGACATGAAGTAATGTCACCCCAACCCCCAACGCTCTGTCGTCCATGTATACATACTTGTGTAGATCCCTGTAAAGCGAAGCCAGAAGGACATGCCCCCATGCGAAGTGAACCGACCTATCTCGGACCATCTGCTCCTAGCAATGACCCTAGCCATGACTGAAGTATCACCCTCGTCATTTTGGGGCAATGAGACTTGAAATAATAGCTGCAACCGCCCAACGGAAGGGAGGTGCTATAACCCTATATCTCTCTAGCTCAATCTGTCCCTCGCAATAGATGATGTCTCGTGTGGCGAGGACTCTGATGCAGGACTCGCGTCCCTCATCCATATCAAAAATTTCCTGTCGACCGTGAATAGGCAATCGTAAAATGCGCCAAACGTCCTTTAGAGTGACGATGGCCTCGCTAGTAGGGAGATGAACTGACGACATCTCACTGTGCCACCTCTCGGCCAATGTTGATAACATCCCTAGGTGGGTGCGCACGGGCGTCGTGTACGCAATGTGCCACATTCCCGCAACTCCCAATCAATCCTGGTCCCGTAGGACGCTTGCCAAATCTTGCGACCAATGCTCCTGAGAGTAGAGCTCTCTCGCCGCATCCTGCATCAAGGAAGGTCAGCGTGTTAAAAAATTATTTTTTTTGAAAATTTCCTGGTCCAACACTCCAGAAAGTCCCCAGTGGCGTAGTTTGTGATGGTGTTGCAGTTTGATTTTACTCAAACTCCAATGCTCAAGCCCAAAAAGAGCCAAATGGCGCCATCGTAGCGCACTTTCCCTTCCAGTATCGTAGTTTGGGTGAAAAGGGCGTCATCGTGGTGCACTTTACCCAAACCGACCCGCCGAGCCTGAGCCCAGCGTCAGAGTTTCTAAACTCCGAACTGCATCGCTACGGTGCAAAATAGCACCGTTGCGATGCAAAATGGCACTACGTGGCACAGTTTAAATTCTGAGCGGCGCTATATAGCGCTGCTAGAGGTGAGCTCCCCTTTTAAAGCATTAATTACGACATTAAATGAAAAAAGTAAGCATGGGTAAGGGTCACATATCGGTGCCCTGATGCCAGGTGGTCGCTGGTATGTCCGGACTCAATCAGTGATGTGCAGAGGAAGCTGTCGTTGTGCCATATCGTCGGAGAATCAGAGCTCAAATCTCAAAATTGCTAGCGGAGGTGTGTGAAAATGACTTGAAAGTGACCCCTCGGGCCCCTTTTATGCTTAAAAATTAGGGTTTTTTCACCCTATTTAGCTGTCCTGCTAGGGTTTTGGACCCCCAAACCTATTTTTGTCCGATTGAGGCTTGTTTTTCATCATTTTATTTTGTTTAGACACGTTTTTAGCCTCTCGGAGCCCTTTCAGACCTGTCAGGCATTTTGTCACCTTTTTTCAAAAGATCACCCAAAAAATTAAAATTTTCGTCTGATCTCTCAAGGGGGCATTATAATGGCATATTTTCTCTCGCCATGCAACAGTGGGGCAAGTTTTAAAATATCAATTTTTTTTGGCTTTGATCGAGATTGTTTATTCTTTGAACCAACGCAATGAGTGCATTGCTTCAAAGAGGGGCAAAATGTAAACACGTAAAATATATTGATTGACATCGTGCATCTGATCCTTACTTACTAGCATCGTTTCTTCCTGAATCGTCCTTTGGTCTAACTGATTAATCAAATTCCCCGTATCTGATTAAATTCATCAACTTTCATCCCTTAATTAAATAAATCATTTTGTCTAATTAAGTCTCCTTCTCTTGTTAATTAAATCAATCCATCTGATCTAATTATCCATATTTAATTAAATAATCAATTTATTTGATTAAATCTCTAAAGTCTATCCATTAAATTAAATAAATTAAAACCTTATTTGATTTAATCTAACACCATCTCTTTTAATTAAATAAATCAAAGTCCTTATTTAATTAAATCTCTTGTCATATTCCTCTCTTATTTGATTTAAATAAATCCATAAATTTGATTCAAATAGGTCACATCATCTAATTTCTTGTTAAATTAATTAACCTTTGATTAATTTAACCTCATCTCATGTCCCATCCTCTAGATAATGCAAGTTGTACATGAAAATAGATTTAATTCATTAATTAAATCTCTATTTTCCTCACAAGGCATCTTTTGGAATATTCTCTCAATTTGAATTCAAAAATTCCATGTCAACATGTACATCCAACAAGGCAATAAATTCATCTTACATGTCCTTTGCCTTGAGCCAAGTGGCATTTATTGCATTTTCCCTTCCCTCTTGCATGTCATTTCAACAAATTTGAATTTTAAATATTTGCATTTATTGGCACAAACCCCAAATCTTGCACATCCATCATCCATTCATAGATTGACAAGTGGCATCATATCATTGGATGAATGTTAGTCCCACATTGTTCAAATTTGGACATTCATCCATCTTGAAGTTCTATAAATGAAGAGCTCATATCCTCATTTCATCATCCACAATCTAGGAAAATTTACCATGCTCAAATATCTCTTGAATTTCATCCATTGAGTCATAGCTAGGTTTTGCAGATTTTTGGCTTGGAGTCTTCATTCTTCACCAACTAAGTGGATCAATCTCTTCAACATTTGAAGCTTGCATCTTAGGAATTGAGAAAGGGCCAATTTTCACATCAAATTGGCACCAATTCCCCCATGGGATCATGAGTTTGCATATTTAAATTAGGATTCAATCTAGTTTGTCATTTATGTTGTGTTCTTCATTGTTTTCTTTCCTATTTTGAACTTGTAAATGGATTTCATTGGGAATCCCTGTTTTAGCTTGCAATTCCTTGTTTGAATTGTTTACTCATGTTGTTTTACAGGTACTAGGAAGAGGGTTCACACATCATCATCTGAGGATTCCTCTGTAGAAGAATCAGAACTCTTTTTCTTATTCTTACAATTCTTCTTCACATGTCTCGATTTCCCATAGTTCCAACACTTTACCTTATTCTGTCCTTTTGACTTACCCTTTCCTTCCTTGTCTCCCTTAGGTTCCTTTTTCTCAGGCCTACCTTTTATAAACAATTCATCTTGGATTTCCATTTTAGACTTCCTCCTCATCTCCTTTGATAGGAGAGTAGGAATTATATTGTCCATCTTCAGATCTGCACCACTACCACTTATAGCAACAATTAGATTTTCCTAAGATTCTGGTAAAGAACAAAGTAACAAAATGCATTTATCTTCATCTTCTAGCTTTACATCTACAAATGCTAACTGACTTAGAATCAAATTAAAAGCATTCAAATGATTTGCAACAGAATCACCATCTTTCATCTTTAAAGAATACAACTATTTTTTCAGATACAACTTATTAGTAATACTTTTAGTTTGATAGATATCACCTATTCTCTTCCATAGTTTATATGCAGTAGTTTCTTCTAAAACATTCAAGAGAACAACATCAACAAGACATAATTAGATCTCATTACCAACAACTAACCACTGATCTCTCTCTTCAAGGAGATCCTCCATTTTTAGTTTCCACATCTCATAATTAGATCCATTCAATCTTTCAATATCTAAATGAGAATTAAAACTCATTGTAACAAACTTATTTTCCAAAATCAGCAATAAAAAAATAGTAAAAGCTCCCATTACAGCCAAAAAACCTTCAAACTTTTAAGAGAAAGGTGTCCCAAACTCTACCCCAACCGTTAGCTTTGATAGAAAATGTTGAAAATGGAGGTAATTATATACCTTTTAAAACTAGTAAGACTATTATACTGTAGATCTAATTAAGTATTCTTTGTTACAATTTCTTTGTGGATGATTATTTGTGTAAATTCATTTTACCATTTATAGAAGTAGACAAAAGATTGTAGAAGAATAAGACCAAAAGATAGAAGTGACACAACATATACCATGGAGAAACCCTTTCGGGAAAAAACTCCACCACCAGAATCAATAGTGCTTGTATTATTTAACCCTAGAACAAGATTACATTAATTCTTTATCAATCCTTGCTTGATATGCTTCTTTTGCCTTCAACAATTCTTCTTCACTACCTGCAATAAAATATAATCTTACTTTCTTCAACTTACTACAATTTATAGACAATAATGAGTTTTGTAAACTCCAAAGAGTTTACAATTACAATCCACAAAGCTTATCTCACAAAGCCTATGCCTAATCTTTACAAGTAGAGTTCTTCCATGATAAACAATGTCAAACCAAGTCCTTCATCAATTTGGGCGTCCCAAATTAAAATCATAACTCAACGTTGATTATGAAGATATCTTGTAAGCTCCTCCTCAAGGTTGGGGCCCAAGAATGGGCCCACTTAACTCAACCTTATAAAATATCTTCTCATACAAAAGTGTTAAGTCCAAATGCCAACTTGGGCGCCTAAGGTGGGTCCAAGTCAATCTCTGTTGACTGAAACATATCTCTCCACCATTCATGCAAATATCATGCATGATTGATCATCCAAACTTAACTAAATGTATCACCTGTTATCTGCCATGCAACTCAAGTCATTAGTCATGCATTCCAAGTCAACTAAAGTTAACTAGCATTCAACTAAAACTAACTACATAAAACTGAAGATAACTGAACTGAATTGAACTGATACTGAACTAAACTAAACTAAACTAAACTCCATGCATGTGAACATCAATTCCTAACTTGTGGGATCTTTACATGCATTACTAAAGTGTTATCTTTCTCTAAATAGTTAACTTAACTCAAGGTAGGTTCCACCTTCCATGTGGGTGCCCCACATGCTCCTATTTTGTAGGAGCTCTTCTTGGGCATCCCCACATGTTCCTATCATTAAGAATTAATTACAAATGTCAATTTACATGTTCATTTCATTTGAATTTAATCTCTTTCTAATCCTAGTGTTGGGGAATGGTCGCACCCACAAAAGGATATGAAAATCATGGCAAAACCTATCCTAGGAATTGGACATTCTAGCAAGTGAATAATACCTCTTCATGGATGTTCATTTACTTATCAAACTAGGGAACGTAAACTTTAAATGGAGCGGCACAATATGTGCACTAAGAACAGGTTTTAGTCACAGTCTATTGAAAAATAAACACTTGGAAAGAAATTTCTATCTATGCAATAACGTAAAGTTCTCTTAACTCAATCATAGACTAACCAAAGCATAAATTGTAATAGCTACAGTGGAGGGACAAACTATAAACTGGCCTTATGCTACAGGAACAAACACAGGGATGGATTCCTGATGCTGCAGGAACAGTATAAGACTAAGCTTGTGCTAAAACTTCTAAAATGAAATCTAACTTTAATTAACAAAAGATAAATAACTACGCTCATACAGATACTTACTAAGTGGGCCCCCTTAGCAAGCATCAACTAATTGACACAAAAGATTGTGCTCAGAACTCCATCAACTTTTATTCATAACGTGAAATCATTTACATTGACTGTTCTGCTTTTGAAAACTAACAAAAACTCTGATTCATATTATATCTCTAACTCTTACATAATCTGCTTCTCTATCTATCTATCTATCTATCTCCTTCTCTCTATTCTATTATGTTATGTTCACCTGTGCAGGAGGAACACTTATTTTTAAAATAGGAGAACAACTAACTAACTAACTCAATAGAGAAAGACGTGGATATGAAATGTATCCCAAAATTGAGGAACAGACTTCATAAATGAGTTATCCATTCAACCCGATCCAGAGAGAATCTAGAACTCCACTCTTTCCAGATTAAATGTCATTTAAAATCCTTCCCAACGGTTTCGGTCAAAGAGTCTTCACCAGAGCTTCCTCGAAGTCGTGCAGGAAATGGACTTTACTGCAAGGCCAAGATTGGCTGCACTTGACTCGATCATACTTTCTTCAACAACCTGCAAAACACAAGGAAACATATACGAAAGAAAAGGCGCATGGCACATACACAATATCCATTCATTAATCACATATTTAAATCTATTTCATCATTCAAAAACTACATGCGCTATACCAGTCATTTGGGAAGTCAACAGGGTAATAAATACAGACATGTCAACATGATCGGCTACATGAACATGAAAGTGTATTGCTACAGGATATCCCCCAATAAAAGGTTTCAAGAGAGTTAAACAACCATAATCAACAGAAGTAAAGGTATTAAAAGTACACCATGATATCCAAATGATGAGCATATTTTGGGCTCATCATTTTTCCCCCTACTTAACCCAATGTCGGTCCTCCAACATTAAACTTCCTGGTGGTCTCTCTGATATCAGTGGCTAAGGAATGACCCTGAAATGGAACTCCAAATTTGTAACAAAAGCCTCTGTAACTCTGCCATCCTTCATACCTATGGGCTTCTATGTCTTCATTAAGTTTTGTAGCCTGATAGGAATAAAGGGGCCACATTAGCACAGGAGGTCTAAATGTTAATGGCAACCACAATTCAAACCTCTTTTGGAGTCCTAACTGTATGTATTTTCTTGACCGTTTAAGAGCTGCTATAAAATTTAGTGGACTATGAGGTTCAGACTTTCTTAACCCAACAGTTAATCTTTCCCACCTCTTTTCAACTCTAGAGTATGAAAGTCTCCAAAACGAGTATGATTGTTCCTAAAATTCATCATGTACCTATTTCCTGAGATCAAATATTTTCACTCTGGCTATATCATTATTAAAACCATATGTCAGAGTAAGCCAGGTTTTCAGCATTGTGCGGGGGTCTAAACTCTCAGAACGTAATGGAACAGGCTCATTCCTTTCGGCTTCTTCATAGGTTTCCCATTGCCTGCCATAATTTGCTTCATTTGCTTCCCAAGACATAAGTGATCTCAAATGGATATCACCAATATACATAAGGGGATTCCACTTTGTTTCAAATGGAATTAAGAAGCCATGAAGGTAAAATTCACACAAAGAATTTCTGAGCCAATTAGGGGCTGCCTGATATGCATCATAAAACTCTTTAGCATTGTGAAGAATAGGATTCTGATTTCTGGAAATTCTCATCAGTTGAAACCACAAGAACTGTTCTTTGAGGCACAGAGTATAAACTCTGGGTGGTGGTCTGCATTCCATAATCTGACTAGCTACCTTCAACATTTCATCCATCTTTTCTTTTAACTCTTGAATTTCCAGTTTTTGCACTTCAATTTTCTTTTCCAGTTTCTTCTTTTCCTCCTCCCAAAGACTTTGTTGCATTTCAGTCTTGGCCAGGTGGCGGAAAGTCAGGGTTTGTAATGTAATCGGTTTCCATGTAGCTTTGACATATTTCAAAAATTCAATTAAAAATGTTTTCTTATAAACAACAATGGCTTGACAAGTTGCAGGGGGAATTGAGGCTCCATTGACCACTTCCAATGGTTCAGTCTGTTCTTCCTCTTGCTGCAGGATAAATTCCTATTGCTGCAGTGGAGAAGACTGTGTTTCCTCTGAAATTTGCATAGCCACAGCAGCCAAGTCATCAAGACTTGGTACTCCCCTTTTATTATGCTCAACTTCCCTTGTCTCAACTTGTTCTTCTTCAAGAATAACAAATGAACTCTATGTAGCACTTTTAGACATATTCTGAGAAACATCAGGTTCAGACTTAACAGATTCTTCTGAAATTATAATAACCTCAAGTTGAGGTGAAGCAGGGGATACTTTACATTGTGTTCTTGTAGAAACTCTTCTTGACAGTGTTGTGGCTACAGGAGGTGCTCTCGTAGCCTTCCTCTTTTTGAATTGCCTAGAAGGTTCTACCTTGTCAGAAGATGATGGTGAACTGGTGATGGCAACAGGTGTTGCTGTAGGAGACAATGCTACAGGGGAAGAAGCTGCAGGAGAAGAACGTTGCCTTTTATGAGAAGGGGAGTCAGATTCTGGGATTTGCTTAGCCCCAGATGACTCTCCGACCTTAGTTTTTCCTCTCTCTCCTATTGGCAGCCCTAGTTTGCACCCAGGAAGAGGACTCCGGTGTGAGAGCTGCAGGACAAGGTGCTACAGGAACAGACGATGCTTGCCCTGTTCTTCGACTAGTGGACGCTATTTCCTCTTTCTTTTTCTGAGGCCGTGGGGTAAGTGCTCTAGGGGGTTCTAGACGTTGCAGGCTCTTCTGGGCAACAAATTCTTCCCAAGAAAGAGGTGATACATCTCTCAAAGAGCGTGCAATCAAAAATTTTATGAGGCCATGGTGAGCAATAGAATTATCTTTCCCCTGTTGGGTTCTGTGGGCACATTGTTCTAGAAAGTTTAACAAAAAGTTCAGAACATTAACAGCTAATCCATGCCTCATATGACTTAGCAATTTGAAGTGGTAAGAATGCAGGTAGGAGAAACAACCTTCACAAGTTAAATACCTGATTATGAAAGCAGTGTATTCTTGGTATGGAGGAGGCAACGACACTTGCTTGCATCCCTACTTTGAGACCTCCAAAGGTCCATCAGTGGGTATTGAAAATTCTACCCTTGCAGAGGCACCGAAGAAAAATTTTCTCCAACGGCTAGGAGCCTGGTTACTTCTGCAATTATTTCTTCAGTCGCAACAACTGTTAGACCCCATACAGTAGCCTCCCCTTCAGAAAGGGTTCTCAAAAATTTGCCTGCAACCTCCTCGTCAAAAGCATCTAAACTCAAGAAGTAATTCAGCCAACCATAAAGGCTGAATGCTTGGACCGTTTGAGGATTTTGCATTAACAACTCATGAGCTACAGACTCATGCCTAACCATCTGACCACCCATGTTCACAGTTTTTCCTTAACTAACTCAACTCCTTTCTGAAAATCAAGAATTTCCCCTGTTCTGCTCTGGTTTCTCTATGTTCCACCGTCAATTTCCTTTTCTTTTCCAAAAATGAACTTTATGAACTTTTTAAACAAGCAGTTTTTTTTTTTGAATGTGATTCTCAATGAAAAACATGCAATAAAAAAGACATGCGATCATATTTGGAAAGTACCAGAAAAATAATAAAGAAAGATTATCTAAGCAATTGAGACAGCGATGAAAGGACAAGTTTAAAAAGTGGATTATCCCGCCCCCTACTTAGAGTATGACATGTGTCCTCACATGTACTAGGGAATAGGTGAAAATCTAGTAATAATGACTGATACAGACAGTGTAGTAAATGAATAGAATGAAATAAATCAAAAATGCGATAATCAAAACATATTGCGTACCTTTCATTAAATATTCGTACATGTTGAGAAAGTTGATGGCTTTGGCATGAGATGATAGTTGGGAATGAGATCATAATTAGGGGTGGTGTGGGTGGATGAGGTGGATAGATGATGTGGACAGACGAGATGAATGAATGGAATGGATGGATGGTACAGAAGATAAAGAAGTGAAATGTGGCAATAAGTGGAAATGAAGAAAAGGGGTTCCCTTAAAAGGAAACCTTTATTATGAGCATGCATTAGAAAATCACGGAGAAGTTGCAGAAGAAAGGCCAAAGCCTTCAGCTGCAAGAAGTGTTGTGGCAGAATCCTGAACGAACTGCTGCATGAATTCCTCTTTTGAAACTGGTTTATGGTACAACTGGAGGCGGTGTCCATTAACTAACAGCTTGAATCTAACAAGATCAATTGTAACAAGTTGCACTGACCCATTAGCAAATACATTCTCAATTTCATACGGGCCCAACCATTTGGTTTGTAATTTGCTTGGACTGTCCTTATATCATGAGTCATAAATTAGGGCCCAATATCCTACTTTGAAGTTCTTCTCCTTAATGTATTTATCATGCCACCTCATTCTCTAATTTTGTATCATCTCAGTGTGCTGCAGGGAACATTGTTGAGGGCGGTTGTCCAAAACAAATGGGCTATTCAAACCAGAACTAAACTGCAGAATGTGTAGAAGCAAGTTATCTTCACTCTGAAGCTGGGAAAATGGATCAGTTCGTAGCATCATCAACTGAGTTAATGAATTGACTTCTTCAAATTCCTCTCCTAGATCTGGCCAAACTGGTTGAGACAAATCTAGAAAAAGTTGTGCAGGTGGGTATAAAGCCAATTTCTTCCTTGACTGACCATCAGAAATTGTCATGTCTCCTGAACAAAATCCTATAAGGGCATCAGTTGTAGCTAACCAAGGTCTTCCTAGGATAATAGGATATCCCCCTAGGGTTGCCTTAGTGGAAAATATGGTGAAATCAACAGGGTATTCCCAAGATTCAAGGGTAACAATGACATCTTCTATTACTCCATCAGGTGTAACCATGGAACTATCAACAAGCTGCAGGACAGTTGGTGTAGACCGAATGTTTGGAATATTCAAGTGTGCTTGGTCATCACATTAATGGTTGTACCAAGGTCAACCAACACATTTTTTTACTATTGACCATTGATATTATTTTTACTACAAGACTTCCAGGATCAGTATATTTTGGAATGACAACTTTCCCCAACATAATATCGGCTAACTGTCCTAGGACATGGATAGTTTGGGGGTCCTTTTTCTTTCTTCCTTGTTTCTTTAAACAAGCCTCTTTAATGGATTTTCCATAAACTGGAACATCTTTGATAGCTTGAAAAAAAGGAATTTGAACTTGTACATTCTTTAGTTGCTCCAAAATATCAAAGGTGGGTTTTTCAATGGTCTTGGGTGTAGTAATCTACAATCTCTGAGGAAAAGATGGTGTAGCCTGAGGTTGCAGGATGGGTTCCTTGGAGGTAGTAGCTGATACAGGTATATCTTCTGCATGATCAGTAGGTTGTTCAGCAGCAAAGTCTGGAATCTCTGTTATTACAGGTGGCTGTGGAGCAGGGAGAGTGGTTCCAGACCTGAGATGGATATCATTGATATTCAGGGCATAAGTTGGATACCAGTTGGCTTCTATAGAATACATAGGTTGTTGTTGTTGCTCCTGCTTGTTATTAAGATTTGGCAATGGTTGAGCAGGCATAGGCGTTTGTTTTGGAGGGCCAGTATTTGTTGCAGGAGCTGCAGGAGGAGGCATAAGGGCTAGAGGTTGTGGCTGCTGAGACTACAGGAATCCAGGTGGTTGGTTCTGCCATTGCTGAGGAGCTCTCCATTGAGGGTTCTGCTACCAGTTACCTGGAGGTGGAGTCCATTGTCCTTGTGGGTGTTGCCAACCTCCTTGAGGAGGTTGCCATTGAGGGCTCTGATAATTAGGCCAGTATGGTTGAGGAGGATTCCAAGGTGTAGATGGACCATACGTGGGTTGCCATTGGTTATTATAACTAGAGTAAGGATTACCAAAAGTCAAAGGATCTTGAGGCATACCTTGTCTTGGAGCCCATGGTCTCCTTTGTGCAACATAGAAGACTTGGTCATCATCACCTTCTATCATCTTAAAATTAGTAGGTAACTGTTTAGCCTCCATATTGGCCACCAACTTGCATCTGCAGTCACGTTTCTTCTGTCTACAATGTGGATAGAACTCATCCAGGATTGCCTCAGCCTCCTCATGTTTCTTGCGAGCTTGCATGGTATCGAACTGTGTAGCCATGTTGTTTATGATGTACTGCTTGAAATCAGACAACAAGTTTGTGATCTCCATCCAGGAAACTTCGCTGGAAGAAGACTTTCCCATTGTAGCTTGATGACCTCTACCCTTCTTCACATTTGCTCGGGAGTAATTGAGACATATCTTCATGATATCATCCTAGGATGCTTGAGTGATATCTCCACCTCCCATCAGGTCCAAGGCATCTATGCAAGTATCATTGATTCCCCTTAGAAAAAGTAATTTCTGAGATTCTTCATTAAGAGTGTGGTCTGAATTCTTTTTTAGTGAAAATATGAATCTTGAGATATAATCCTCTAGACTTTCATCTTCCTTCTATTGAATTCAGAATATATCATCACCTTTACTACCACTCTTACAGTATTCCTTGTATTTCTCAAGAAATTTTGTTTGCATGACTGGCCAACTATCGACAACACCCCTTCCCAAACTCATGAACCATCTGATAGCTCCCTCCTTCAAGGTACCAGGGAACAATTTTAGTTTGTGAGCATCTGAAGTGTAGTCATAACTATGATAGAGGATATCAAACTCAAACAAGGTCTCTGGGTCTTCTGTGACTAAGCCATAGAACTTAGGAAGTAATGAAGAAGGAACATTCTTAAGGTTGTCATTGTTTTGTTGAGGAATAATGGGGAATTCAAAAGCAGGAGGTTGATTCGGTAGATTACGTGCCATGTTCACCTGACCAAGTATAGGAGCAAATGGGTTTTCTTCAGGTTCTTTGTCAAATGGGCCAAATAGCAAATCAGTACACAGACCTTCAGCAAATGGTTCAATATCTAAGTCTCCTTCGTCCTCAAATAGGCTATAAGCGGGTTTAGTTTTCTTGGCAATGAATGGCAAGTTAGTGAGAAATCTTCCCTGAGCGTCTCTCCTTCTATGCATGCAATGAAAATGAATGGTATTTTAAAATATTTTGAAAAACTAACAAAACTACTACTAACAATGATTATAGCAGGTTCTTAGATTGACACCATCCTCGGCAACGGTGCCAAAAATGGTTGCGCCCACAAAAGGATATGAAAATCACGGCAAAACCTATCCTAGTAATTGGACATTCCAGCAGGTGACTAATACCTCTTCATGGACGTTCATTTACTTGTCAAACTAGGGAACGTAAACTTTAAATGGATCGGCACAATATGTGCACTAAGAACAGGTTTTAGTCACAGTCTATTGAAAAATAAACACTTGGAAAGAAATTTCTATCTATGCAATAATTTAAAGTTCTCTTAACTCAATCATAGACTAACCAAAGCGGAAATCGTAATAGCTACAGTTGAGGGAAAAACTATAAACTGACCTTATGCTGCAGGAACAAACACAGGGATGGATTCCCGATGCTGCAGGAATAGTATAAGACTGAGCTTGTGCTGAAACTTCCAAAATGAAATATAACTTGAATTAACAAAAGATAAAGAACTACGCTCCTACAGATACTTACTAAGTGGGCCCCCTTAGCAAGCACCAACTAATTGACATAGAAGATTGTGCTCAGAACTCCATCAACTTTTATTCATAACGTGAAATCATTTACATTGACTGTTCTGCTTTTGAAAACTAACAAAAACTCTTATTCATATTATATCTCTAACTCTTACATAATCTACTTCTCTATCTATCTATCTATCTCCTTCTCTCTATTCTGTTCTGTTCTGTTCACCCGCACAGGAGGAACACTTATTTTTAAAACAAGAGAACAACTAACTAACTAACTCAATAGAGAAAGACATGGATATGAAATGTATCCCAAAATTGAGGAACTGACTTCATAAATGAGTTATCCATTCAACCCGATCCAGAGAGAATCTAGCACTCCACTCTTTCCAGATTAAATGTCATTTAAAATCCTTCCCAATGGTTTCGGTCAAAGAGTCTTCGCCAGAGCTTCCTCAAAGTTGTGCAGGAAATGGATTTTACTGCAAGGCTGAGATTGGCTACGCTTGACTCGATCATACTTTCTTCAACAACCTGCGAAACATAAGGTAACATATACGAAAGAAAAGGTGCATGGAACATACACAATATCCATTCATTAATCACATATTTAAATCTATTTCATCATTCAAAAACTACATGTGCTATACCAGTCATTTGGGAAGTCAACAAGGTAATAAATACAAACATGTCAACATGATCGGCTACATGAACATGAAAGTGTATTGCTACAGGATATCCCCCAATAAAAGGTTTCAAGAGAGTTAAACAACCATAATCAACATAAGTAAAGGTATTAAAAGTACACCATGATATCCAGATGATGAGCATATTTTGGGCTCATCAGGGAATACTTTCCAAGGACTTAGAAGATAAATGAAATATGTTTAGGATTACAATTAAATGGTATACTATTTTCAACATGATGGTGAGACTAGTGCTAGAAAAATATCAATCAATGGGTGTCTTGAATGGAGGTATACTTTAGTTTGCATAAGCTATCTCTTCATCAATATTAAATCAATTTTGTTGGGTTCAAGCTTTATAGGCACGCTCTTACTTGGTATGAAAGTTATGCACTCTCTAGATATTATTAGGAAATAAATTCTACCTTATATGTTGTGAAGAAGGGAAATTTATGCAATGACATCATTTGAAGCAAGGAAAATGAAAAATCATTAAATTTTATACAAGAAAATTTAGGAAGAGAGTTGTTCAACTTGGTAAAGATATAATGGATAGTGAAGTGTTGATAAAATATGTTGGGTTGTTTACTAACTTGAAAAGACCATTCCTAATGGCCAAACCCCAATATATAGACATGGTGTGTGCTTGAGTGTAATACCTTCGGCCAAACAAAAAGGATGCCTCTTCCTAAAATCATAAATAAGGTGAAGAGTAACACCATTATGAATTAAAGGCGAAAATATCAAGTAAATTTTCATTGTTCAAGTTGTGACAATGATGATCATTTAGAGGAAAAATGTTAGAAATCACACCTAGAATTGGTTCCTTTAAAGGAGAAGAAGGACGAGCAAGAGAATGTTACATGAATACCCATATAGAGTGGTTGTACCTCATATGTTGATCATTTTTCATGTGATTAGAACGAGAAATTGAAGGTTTGTGCTAGGTCACATGGAGGAGGAGAGCTCACATAAGTATTCTAAGTAATGGTGCGCATGAAAGGTATGAAAGTATTATACTTAACTCATGTTCACCAACAAATATTGTTTCCAATAGTTTTGATTAGTTAATTGGGATTGTAGGTTGTGTTCAACCATCCACATTTTTACACTTTAGGGTAATTACAACACGGAGTGGAGATGATATTAGTGAATTAATGTAAGTTGTGGTGAGGTTTTCTCCCTCCTAAACATGGTTGTGAAGTGGGGGACTCTTCCTACCTAGATTCTTTAAAGGATGCTTTATTATCTATCATTTTCCTCTCTTATATGGATTCATGTGCTCAAAAACATATCATGATAATTAATGGGAAGGTCATGGGCTCTACCCCAATCGTGTGAATCCTATAAAAGAAAATTGTATGTGTGGGTAAGGATCTATAGACCTCTACTAAATTGTTAATCATGTTGTTTTATATCCCATATAATAAGGGCTCAAAATTATAGTAATTTATTTGATCTATCGCAAGTAATTAGTCTAAGGGCAAGGATTCCCATATTGGTTTTCTAAAGTGTTAAAATTCCAATTATCTCCATATCAAAAAGGAGGTCTACTCTCCACTTCCCTCAAAGGTCATCTTACTTGGATAGAATATATAAATATCTCCATCCAAATATATATCTCCCTATGATCCCTTAAACCATTAAGAATAAATCTATCACATTGATTGGAACCCCCAAAATATCGTTTACATAAAGAAGAGTAATGGTCCTCTCTCCCCGCACACTTGGAAATTATAAGGTATTCCAATATGCCAAAACATTGTAAAGAATAATGTTGTATGTTGTAATGGATGGGGTCTTGGTGACTCTCTAGAGGCCACATCCCTCCAAAGTTTCCCTATCGATACTTAGATTTCCCAGTGATAGTAAAAATTGAATAGAATATACCCTTTTTAATAAATAAATGAATATACAAAATTGTGAAATATAACATAACACAAATATTATTTGGGAAAATTCCTTAAAACTCTAGTTAGTAGAGGAAATTGCTCCCTACTATAATTTATTCCTTGCAATAGACAAATACAAACCATTATGAAACTCTTATAATGTCTACCACTACTTCAATGTTCTCCTTCTAAGAGACATAGTGGTTTTATTATCCTCTTCCCCTTCATTTTGGGATCTCAATTAGTTCTTATATAGCATTAAAATAGTCCCTTGTGTTACAAATAACTTTACATGGCAATTGAAGAGGAGGGTTTTTTTTATTAGGGGTAAAACAGGTTTTGATGGGACCCAAAACCCATTACAAAACGGTTTTGAAGGGACTCGTAACCTTTTCAAAGAAAAGAACGTTGCATATAAGATAAAACACACACCAAAAACAGCCCAACAACAACAACAACAACTAAAAAAACAAGACTACACAAGTTGCATCAAAAAATATAACAATGGACCGAGATCCCAATGCAACCAAGTTTTGACTGGGACCTGAAAGCCTTAGATAAACACAAACACCGTCTGCATTTGAAATTATTCAAATTCTTCTTATTTTTGAAATTATTCAAATTCGTCTTATTTTTCTTTGTGTGAAACCACCCCTTTCAAAAGAAGGTAGATTCAAAATTACCTTGGAACTTTCAAAACAACTTCAATGATTTTAAAATCTCTCATGACAATTACAAAACAATTATTATTGACTAATTTCTAAACTTAAGTTGTTTTTTTTTACTTTAAAGTTATTTTATTTTAATTTATAACTATTTAAGAATTGTTTTATTTTATTTAAGAAGTATTTTTTTAAGAGCTATGTGCATGATCATCATGGAAAAAACAGGCCCTTAAGTGTCAAAAATTTTAGAAAAATCAAAGTTAGGTAACTTGACATAAAAATTTGAATAAATTATCTATATTATTTCAAAAATATGTAAGAATATAATCTATAGCAAATTGAATGTAGTTTCTAAACTACTAGGCTTGTTTAAAACCAAAAAAAATATATTTGGTGAAAATTTGAAATTTCAATGCAATGGTACTTAAATTTCAGGGAAAAAATAAGAAGTAGGTGTCTGTCTGACCACCCTAACCACAATAAAATGATAATATTTTTTTATAAGATTTTAGATATAAGTAGAGGATTCATGCCCCAATGTGATGCATATTTTTTTGTAATCTTTTTCCAAGTAAATAATTAATTATGATTTTTTTATTAATTTTTTTAAAAAATATAAAAACTTGTATGTCCGACCACCTTAACTTGGTCAAAACTTCATGAAATTCAATTTTTGTTTTTTTAATCCTATAGTATGCAAAGCATAGAATGTGACACATGTTTTGGATTAAAAAAATGTGATGCCATTTTAAATCTATAGATGTTTTTCAATCAGCTTATCAATTAGGACTTTAGTCGTAATTTGAATAGAAAATGAATAATAATTACTTATTAAATTAAAAATAAACCATAATTTATATCGATGGAAAGCTGGGAATCTCCTTTAAAAACCCTTTTCATTTCATCAATTTTGGGTGAAATAGTCGTCAGCGACATACCCATCATATTGCCACTTTTTGGCCCATCATGATCCTGCACATACCTGTTTACTTTATTTACTTAAAAGCTATTTAATGGTTTTTTCTCCTTCAAATATTTTTTTATACATTCTTTATATTCCTCTATATTTGAGTATATTGACTAATTTTTTCCTTAATCTCTTATATACATCATCCTCTACATAAAAATAAATAGTCATCAAATTAGAAAATATATAATATATTAAATGATGTTTAGAATATTCTTGATTCTTGAAATATTTCTCCATCCAACATTATTTTTTAGAGGGAAAAAAAGTGGAAAATTATCTATCAAGTTAGGGTTTAGATTATAGGGATGATACAATTGATGGCACTAGTGTGAACTATTGGAAAGGACTAGCTAATATGTAGGATACTAGTCTCACACAATTAATAATTCAAATCCCCCCTTTCAAAATATGTGAAACATAATAAGATGCAATCCTCTCAAATGTGAATTATATAGATGGAGTGGTTGTTTCAAATGACACATGGAGCTCATTCCTAACACACCTCTCAACACTCTAGATTCATTCTTCATATTATTTTGTTAGTATAGTATGGTTTTGAAAGACAAATGAAACCACACATTACCTTGTGAGGACAATAGAGATAAGTTATTTCTAGGTTACATCATGGACATTTGAATGATTTTTTTCTTTATTTAGGATGACAACATTGGAGATACCAATAATGGGGTCTTTAGTTGGTACTATGTGGAGGGGGAATTTGAATGAGTTATCCATGTTTGTGTAAAAAATATTTGGTATCAACGACAAGGATATGACTACGACATGAGGTAGGTTGTACTTTTGGGAAGAGCACAAAGGCAACTTGGAAGAAACTATTAATAATGTGGTGCTAGCTCCTGTAATTTATTTTCCCAATGCTAGAAGAGAATTTTGTGGCCTCATATCTATGGGGTTGGTTCATGAAATTAATTATCATATATTAGACTTGGTTTGAGAGGTGGTTGCATTTCAAATATTTTTTATTGGTAAGTATACCCATGTTGGATAATATTGATAACAAATGTAATGGAATTGTGTACATAATTCAAGTTATTTCATTTTTTTTTGGAGAAGTTCAATATGGCCAAAGCTAAAAATGAAATGAAATTCCTAATAAGACACTTTGATTTGGTCAAATATTCATATGACAACCATAATTCACAATTCATTAAGATGGAAGATGATGAATACATGATTTTTCATAGTAATAAATATAATATTTTAGGGTACATTTTTTTAAATATTTATAGGCATATATACAAATAAAAATAATATAAACTTTCAAAATTATGTCTATAGGTGTTCTTATCCTATCTTCATTGCCTTTTTTATTAAACAACTAAATATTTTTTAAATAAAATAGTGTAACAGGCCATGTGTTAGATACACAGGACAACTAAGAGGGGGGTAAATTAGTTTGCATTAAAACCTTCAAACCCTTATTAAGTATTAGCATGAATGTAAACAAATGAAACAAAACATCCACAAATATTCATAATAAACACCATATTTTTACATGGACAAATCTATAAGGGAAAAACCACAGTGAGGATTAACTCACTATATGAAAACCAAAACTGATTACAAGAGGCTCACTACCTAGAGGACTCACTATCCAAAAAGAGAAACGCTCACTGCCTAGGAAGATCACTTCTTTTGGATTACAAAGTGTAAAGTGCCTTGACAAATTTGAAGTTTTAAGTCTGATTTTCTGCCTTGGTAATTTTGTCAAACACTTTCCTTGCAACCTTCAACTTACTGGTAATGTGTTTCAATTTTCTTTGTTTTGAATTGTTTGATGCCAATGATGTTTTGGAAACTTGAAGAGGAATGTAAATAATGTTAAAAAAGTATCTAATATGATATACAATTTGTTTTTTGCATTTTCAAATGCATAAACATGAATTTCTAATATGAAATATCTACCTACAACCAACAGACATTTTAACAAACACTTGGCATGCATCCTAGATAAATGAAATGCAATTACATTAAAGAGTCATTTGGACAAACACTTTGCAAGCAATCTCCTTATCTCTCCAAATATCTATTTGAAATATTATGAGAGCTTCCATAGCTGATTACAATTGCTTATATAAATGTCTTACTATCTACTAAGACTGAAAATACAAACTTGTTGTGAATGCAACAACAATACAATATTTTTATATTTGCCTTAAAATTGTTTGAATTACAATGCCATGAGATTACTTCCTATAACAATTGACTTCTACATGAGAGTGCCAAGATAATATGCAAGAAATGATAAAATTAGTGGAACCTGGACAAAGTAGCAACCACCATAGATGAGTTTGATTTCAACCTCTTAAGTGTCGTGCCCTTCTTCCTTGGTTCCAATCGACCTTGCTTCAATTTTCTTGGAATTTTTCTTTGACTGCAAACACAAAATTTTCCCTCTCAATAGGTGCACCCAACATAAACTAAGTCTAATTTTATTCTTCAAAAACATCAACTGCCAATGCCTTCATCTTGGAAACTAATCTTTTCACAAAATTGTCCTTGACTTGGTCTTGGAAGAATACTTAACTCAAATATGCAATTGCCTCCAAAATTAATTTTCCCAAAAGTCCAAAATTTGGCCAATGGCCACAAAATTTTGCCCCAATGTGAAATATTGCAATATCTCTCACTCCCTTCCAACTAGGATTGATATTTCACAATCGAAACCAACACCTTAGAGTATTCAAACCCTCAAGCAAGTCTTCAAGCATTCAGCTCTTCAACACAAGTAGATGAATATGCAACTTAAGATGTCTCAAATTCTCTCCAAAAGCTCCTTTTAAAGAAATTACATTCACCTCCAAGAAGCTTCCAAAATATTTTATTATTTAAGTTTATTTTTAATATTTCATTTTATTTTAGTCACTTTTATTAAATTAATTAAAATATAAAGTCATCTTATGATATTTATTTTTGAGATAACTTTATAAATAATTAATTTAATAAATTATTCCCTTATCTCTCCAATTTAGCCTTCGGGAATAATAAAGGCTAAAATAATATCATGTGGCCATGAAGAAGGGGACATTATAGTCCTCCCTTCCCAAAATTACTTGTCCTCAAGCAATTGCAGACTTGGGTGCAATAATATCTGCTCATTCTTCCATGTAGCATCCTTTGCGGGAAAATTTCTCCATCTCACCAAATACTCCTTCACCACCCTGTTTCTTAGTCTCCTCTCTCAAGTTTCTATAATCTCCTCGAGAACAAGCACCAAATTCCCCTCCTCATCCAATGGAGGAAGCTCAGTAGAAGAAGTAACCTGCTAACCTAGTGCCTTTTTGAGGCACGAAACATGAAACACATTATGAATCTTGTTTCTCTCAGGTAGCTCCAGCTCATATGCTACCTCTCCAATCCTCCTGATAATCTTGTACGGTCCATAGAATCTGGGCTTGATCTTCTCTGCTCCACTCTTCTTAAGAGAAGACTGTTTGTAAGGCTGCAAGCGAAGATATACCAAATCACCAACCTCAAAAATATGCTCCACCCTATGTCTATTAGCATATGTCTTTTGTTGATTTTGTACCACATGTAGATTATCCTTGAGTGCCCTCAAGATATCCTGACTCTCCTGAATCCAATCCTTAGCTTTGGGAGCCCTACTCTCGCCAAAATCCAACTCCGTAAATGAGGGTACATCATATTCATACAAGGCTCATAAAGGACTCATCCCAATGGACATATGATGTGTGGTATTATAACAATATTCTCCTAGATGCAACCACCTAATCCATGCTCGTTGTTGTCCTGCAATGTAATTGTGCAAGTACCCCTCAATCCATTTGTTCATAATTTTTGTCTGTCTGTTTGTCTAAGGATGGTAACTCATGCTTGGAGTCAACTCGGTACCAGCCAATATAAACAACTCCTACCAGAAGGCAGTCATAAATCTACTATCCCTATTACTGACTATGTTCCTGGGTAGCCAATGCAATCTAAAAACCTCTCTGAAAAACAACTCAGCCACCTGTGGAACCCTATACTCAGATGGAATAGCAAAAAATGAGCATAATTTGTCAACCAATCAACCACCATGAAGATACTATCTCTACCATGCACCTTAGGTAGACCCATGATGAAGTCCATGGATACACTTTCCCATTTCTACTCGAGAATGGGTAATGGCTGTAGTAGTTTGGTTGGATGGGTATTTTTAGACTTGCTCTACTGACAAGTCACACACTCCCTGACATGTCTCAAGACATCATCCTTGAGGCCCTTCCAAGAGAAATTCTCCCTGATCTGTCTGTAAGTCTTGAAATAGCCTTGGTGGCCTGCCAAGGGGGTGTCATGAGAAGCCTGCAATAGCTTCTCCTTCAACTGAGACTCTGGAACTAGGTAGATCCTATCCTTATAATAAATCACATCATCCACTACCCGATACTTGTCATCCTGAATCAACCCATCCATCAACTCACAAAAAAACTTAATCTTAGAATAATCTACCAACAAGAGGGATTTCCAATTTGTAGAAATCTCAAAAAGTGAGTAAGTTAAAGGTCTCCTAGAGAGGGCATCCACAACAACATTCTTCTTCCCCTTCATATACTCTATATCAATATCATAAGCTTGTATTCTGCTGACCCATTTTTGTTGTCTCTCATTCAAATCCCTTTGCCCCAAGAAATACCTGAGGCTATTGTGGTTGGTCCTTACCACAAATTTAGCTCCAACTAGATACTGTCTGAAATTCGCCAAGGCATGTATTATGGCAAGCATCTCCTTGTAATAAATGGAGTATAGCCTCTCTGGTCCTCTAATTTCACAACTCTTAAAAGCTATGGGGTGTTGGTTTTGCATCAATACTGATCCAATTCCTTCACTCAAGACATCACACTTAAGAACAAACAACTGTGTGAAATCTGGAAGTGCCAAAACTGGACAACTGCTCATCACATCCTTGAGCTTATCAAAAGATTGTCGAGCCTCCTCTGACCAACTGAATGCACCCTTCTTAGTCAAGTCTATCAACAATGCTCCCAATTGAGAGACTCCCCTCACAAACTACCTATAGTAACTGCATAATCCAAAGAAGCCTCGCAACTCCGTGAGAGTCCTAGGTGGTGGTCAGTCAAGTATCACCTCTATCTTCTCCTGGTGGACTTGTACCCCATCAACACTAATCACATGTCCTAGATACATTATCCCCTTAAGGCTAAATTCACATTTGGCAGCCTTAGCGTATAATGACTGCTCCTCCATGATAGTCAAAATCTCATCCAAATGTCTCAAATGGTCCTCCCATGTTTTATTGTAGATAAGCAAGTCATAAAAGAACACTAGGAGAAACTTACACAACTGCTTGTTGAAGATATGATTCATACATGACTGGAATGTGGCAGGTGCATTTTTTAATCCAAATGGCATCACCAAAAACTTATAATGGCCATAGTGACATCTGAATGCGGTCTTATGAATATCCTGCTCCCAAACTCTAATCTGGTGGTATCTTGAACAAAGATCTATCTTGGAGAAATAGACTGCACCATGTAACTCATCCAAGAGCTCATCGATCCTGGGTATTGGATATCTATTTTTAATGGTTTTCTTGTTGAGAGCTCTGTAGTCAATACACATCTGTATTGTTTTATCTTTCTTCTTTACCAACACCAATGAAGAAGCGAAGGAACTTGAGCTTGGCCTGATATGCCCCATCTAAAGCAATTCCTTGATTGATTTCTCAATCTCATCCTTAAACCTTTTGGGATGTCAGTAGGGGGTAGTGATGACAGGATTTGTCCCCTCTTCCAACTCAATAGTGTGCTCAAAACCCCTGTCTAGTGATCTTCCTTGTGGTATCTCCCCAAAAACCCTATCATGCTTCCCTAGGAGCTCCTGAATGTCCACATGATATGGCTTCCCTGAAATAGAATCCTCTTTAGTGTGATCACACACTTTTCTACCCAAAATATATCATCATGACGAATGATACTCTCCATTCATCTAGCAGAAATAACCTTGGTTGCTCCAGTAGACATGCCTCTAAGCACTACCTGCTCACCATCTGCAGTTCTGAACTTCAATTTCATGGTCTATAAATTCTGTGAATACTTCCCCAGTGAATCTAACCACTGGACTCCAAGTATAGCATGAGTATCTCCCAAATCCACCACATAAAAATAATTTGTAACTGTGTAATTTCCCATAGTGATGGGCAACTATGGAACTCTCTTATTACATAATATTTTGTGACCATCTACAACCATCACATTGAATTCTTAAAAATATTTTGTTGGTAACTTTTTCTTGGCTACAAGTGCAACGTTGATAAAGTTGTGGGTAGCCCCACTGTCAATCAACACTGCAATGTGTTGGCCTTGTGAGACTCCCCTAACTCCAAAAGAGTTAAATCGTGGAGTATTGGATATGGTAGCAATGACACTGATCTTACCCTCTCCTTGAGGATGCTCCTCATCTAAATTATTGTCATCATTCTCTTGAGAAGGTTCATCATCACTGCTCTCATCCTCTAATACAATCTCAATAAGTTGTGCCTTGCCTTTGCCTAGGCAATGATGTCTTGGTTCCCAACGTTCCTTGCAATGATAGAAAATCCCCTTGATTCCACATTCTTGTTTGTATGCCTCCTCAGGATCAATCTTCTTGTTTCCCTTTTTTCTGAGATGACTTCTTATCCTTGTTCTTCTATGGGGTAAAAGGTTTGGAAGTAGTTTTTTTCTCAGGTGTGGAGAACTCCATATCACGAGCTCTAGTGATTGCATACTGTAGGGAATCAGGTTTGAAAGCCTTAATCCAACCACATAGTGGTTCAAATAGACCCTTAATGAAAAGCATGACCAAGCGCTGCCCCGACATGTCTATTACCATGACTGCCAATCTCTAAAATTCTAAAATGTAGTAATCAACTAGACCTTTCTGCTTCAACTATGGTAACTCCCTGAAGTGGAGTTTAGGATCCTTCTAATCAAATCTATCTATCAACTTTTGGGTGAAGTCCAAATAGGATGTAATGTTGGCGTGTCTTATAGTGACAAGCCCATGATACCACCATTCATGTGCTTCACCTTCAAGATGTAGTGTATCATACTTGATAGCTTCAACTTCTAACATCATATTGAGCTGCAAATATGTATCAAGCTTCTAGACCCAAGCCCTAGTCGTGCTCTTGCTAGATCCATCAAAAGAAGGAATGGTAAGTTTTCTTACCTTTCGGTATAAGTCATGGTTTTGTGCTCCCTGATGATTGTTTTTCAGTCTATTCCTCAACTTGAGACCACAGAATTCTACTAATGTCATGGAAGCCTTAAAATCATCCCCTAAAGAGTTGTATTCTCTCAAGAAATCTCCATAACCTTCCTCTCTTACTTGTTGCTCCTGATTTGCAACACCTTGTTCTCTTAAGAATGAAGGCATAAGAGGTATCGGAGTTGTTCTACTTGCTACTCTAACATTTCTTTGAGTTGTGTCATTATTGTCTCATCCTCCATTATGTCCATTATGCCCATTATGCCCATTAGCCCTGTTATGGTTTCCATTATTTCCATTGTTTCCATTGTTCACAAGCTATCTAAGAATTAGAGAGAGTTCTTCCCTTCCTCTAGCTGCTTCTTCCCTGCTTCTATCCATTTCTTCCATTAATTCATGTTGTCCTCTTGCAAGGTCACTAAGCATGTGTTGAGTACTACTTTCTTCCATGAGTTCAAATGGACTCAAACCCTTCTTCAATTTGTTGTAAGCAATATCAAATGGGTTGCTATATGGAATGTCTGAAAACTCTTTGCTCATCACCCAACAAGCTGGCAGGAAAACTTTCTCTGATACCATTGTAAAGTGCCTTGACAAATTTGAAGTTTTAAGTCTGATTTTTTGCCTTGGTAATTTTTTCAAACACTTTCGTTGCAACCTTCAACTTGCTGGTAATGTGTTTCAATTTGCTTTGTTTTGAATTGTTTGATGCCAATGATGTTTTGGAAACTTGAAGAGGAATGTAAATGATGCTAAACAAGTATCTAATATGATTTGCAATATGTTTTTGTATTTTTAAATGTATAAACATGAATTTTTGATATGAAATATCTACCTACAGGGAAGAGACATTTTAACAAACACTTGGCATGCATCCTAGATAAATGAAATGCAATTACATAAAAGAGTCATTTGGAAAAACACTTTGCAAGAAATCTCCTTATCTCTCCAAATATTTATTTGCAATATTACGAGAGCTTACATAGCTAATTACAATTGCTTATATAAATGTCTTACTATCTACTAAGACTGAAAATACAAACTTGTTGTGAATGCAACAACAATACAATATTTTTATATTTGCCTTAAAATCATTTGAATTACAATGCCATGAGATTTCTTCCTATAACAATCAAATTCTACATGAGAGTGCCAAGCTAATATGCAAGAAATGATAAAATTAGTGGAACCTGGACAAAGTAGCAGCCACCATAGATGAGTTCGATTTCAGCCTCTTAAGTGTCGCGCCCTTCTTCCTTGGTGCCAATCGACCTTTCTTCAATTTTCTTGGAATTTTTCTTTGAATCTAAACACAAAATCATCCCTCTCAATAGGTGCACCTAGCATAAACTAAGTCTAATTTTATTCTTCAAAAACATCAGCTACCAATGCCTTCATCTTGGAAACTAATCTTTTCAAAAAATCGTCCTTGACTTGGTCTTGGAAGAATACTTAACTCAAATCTACAATTGCCTCCAAAATCAATTTTCTCAAAAGTTCAAAATTTGGCCAATGGCCACAAAATTTTACCCCGATGTGAAAGACTGCAATATCTCTCACTCCCTCTAGCTAGGATTGATATTTCACAATTGAAACTGACACCTTAGAGTATTCAAACCCTCATGAAATTCTTCAAGCATTCAAGCTCTTCAACACAAGTAGATGAATATGCAACTCAAGATGTCTCAAATGCTCTCCAAAAGATCCTTTTAAAGAAATTATATTCACCTCCAAGAAGCTTCTAGAATATTTTATTATTTAAGTGACTTTTTAATATTTCATTTTATTTTAGTCACTTTTATTAAATTAATTAAAATATAAAGTCATATTATGATATTTGTTTTTGAGATAACTTTATAAATAGTTAATTTAATAAATTATTCCCTTATTTCTCCAATTTAGCCTTCAGGAATAATAAAGGTTAAAATAATATCTTGTGGCCATCAAGAAGGGGACATTACACAAATAAATAGTTACAAGGACTTTCGCTACCTTAGAGCAACTGGAAAAACCACCACAATGTCTCTTTACCATCTGCAACCTTTGACTCACTACCTTCAACAACTTCTAGCACAATAAACTATAGAAACCTTCCACTCACTACTTTCGGTAGTCTTAGGTATTCTTGCTCGCACTCAACTCTCAACACATGATCACACTTGCATCATTCCATGCCACGCACATCTCCAAAGAATTTACCTTTCGTATATATCTTTCGCAACCTCGAATAACCTTCACTAGGTTAGCTTCAATGAAATGTGTGCACCTCAAATATGCAACCACCAAATAGGTCGGCACCAAAAACCTCTGTAGTGGAAAGAAGTGAAGGCGGACCACATCAAGAGTTAACTAGAACCCAAATTTCACCAACATGCTACACTAGGCTTCTATAAACCACAAAGCACGTCCCCAAGCAACGCTAACACAACAGGTTGGCTAAACTGACATTACCACTAAAAAAACAACCAAATTCACACTTCACCAATATTGATAACATTTTTCAAACTATGTAGCAACATTACACAACGTCCTAAAATATTCCAACACTGAAAAAATGGTGCAAACATATGAAACTAGGAATACTATCATCATGTGCAACCAGTCAACTTGCCATAGAGATATAACTCATGAACCAAGCTTGTGGAACAACTTAACTCTAAAAAATCCAGGGGAGGGTAGGTACAAGAAATATTAACACATTCCCAAATCCATAAGATAGGAATCTTCAACATAGAGAAATGTAGATCAATTTCGTTTCTCTCAAATATCCCTCCACACAAGCCAGAGATAGTTCAACACATTGTCAAACATATCTTCTACTATCACACGATCCAAAACCTGAAACTAGATATAACACCTTCAAATACCTTTGGTCATCACTCTTAAACTACACAAGCACATCTTCAAGAATGAAGAAATGTGGAGCAAAATACATAACACTTCCCTAGTCACCTTGTACAGTCTTTATAAAAAAATTCTCAAAATCACTTGGAAGCCAAGTGAGTAGCCCTGTTGCATTTGAAACACTTGCTCAACACCATACAAACTATCTACAACATCTGCTCAACACCATACACATCTTCTCAACATATCCATGCCAAAGGTTGGGATCAATGACAATGTTGATGACAACATAATGCAACACCATGTTGTGATTCAAATCTATAATGTCAATTTTTTCTTGAGTCCCATCCCTTATGTACATGTCTTATTCATATTTTACCCATTGTTGATAATAGATGTATAAAATCTTAAATGAGTTTGAGCTTTGTGTTAAAGGCTACAAAGATCAATGAAAAGCCTAAATTTGGGTCATTTACAAAGTCTTCCCTTATGTTATATGTTTTTGTTAGACTTTCAAACTTTTAGGGAAGTTCATACTTGCATACTTTCCCTACCTATCTCAACAACCCACTTGTACCCTTGTGAAATTTTCTTGAGTGTTGATTTTTTCAGCCTTTTGAGCTTTTGAGGTTTCCCATATATTCATACCTCCTTTGGAATCCCTAATCCCTAAAGCTTGAAGGTCATAAAAAGTATAAGTGATTGTGTAAAAGTTTAACTTTTTATCATTTCCTATTCATATACCTCCTTTTATTCATCCCTAAAGGCTCTCTACCCCACTGAATTCCTCGCGAAATTCACCTAGGTATGTTTTTTTAGTGTTAGAGTTCTTCATCTTTTCATCCCCTATCAAACTTGTCTTCCTAATCATGTTTTCCTCAAAAGTTTGACATCCTACCTTTTCCCACTAAGTCCCTTGTTGGAGTTTCAAATTTACCTCATCCCTAATACCTTATTTAATAAACTATCTTGCTAACATCATCCTAAAGTAAGTAACCCCAATGATATCATGTTGACATCATTTGTCCATCAAAATTTTGAACTTCCTCATCCATCCATCCCTTTGGGTACCTATTTCATTGCAATCTTGCTCCTTGAACTATGATCTATTGCACCCCAAAAAAATTGTCTTTTGAACTCAAACTTCTAGCCTTCCCTTATTTAGACCCCCATTTTCACTCATCCTTGAAAACCTTAGACTACCATTTTCTTAAACAAAAAATATTATCTCACAATCAAAATTTTGGTCATCCCTTATCTTAGAATCTATTTAGAGGCATCCCCAAAACCCAATCCTAGAAAATTTCCTTGTTGAGATTCCCTTGTTGACTTTCCCCCTTGTCACATTCCTTCTAGCATGACTTCCATGTCAATTGATTCCTTGACGATCTGATCCTGACATACAATATGACTTTCCTTCAACCTTTGAGTATTTGAAACTCCCACCATTTTTTGGTGCAAACCCTACCTACCCTCTTAGATGACCCAATGCTTCATTAATGACTTGATTTGGACCTGAAACTACCAAATTTTATTTGATCATGCCAATTAATCATTCTATATGCAGGTTTATGCATATCCAAATGAAAATTTTGATGCTCAACCCACACCATAGTTATTGTTGCAAAGCCTAACAACTAACACACCATCTCTATATCACTCTTCCAATGGATTTTTTAGGATATTTCTTCATCATTGCATAATATTCACATGCCATTAAAAATTGAAGGTATGGTGAATAGACAAGGAATGATCGGTTCACTACTCAAAATATATGTAGATCCCACAAAGGTGATTTCAATATGTAAAAATTATGTTTTTTATATGGTAAGCAACATTTACAGGGTGTTGCACCCTTTACACAAAGAGCCACAAGGGCCAAAAAATATCAAGTCCAAAAAACATTAAAGACCAAGCCAAAAAAACATACATAGTAGACCAACAACCGACAAACATACAACACAACAACAATAGATTAACTGGCATTTTCCCAATTCTTAGAAAGGAGATTAACAACATCATCCCCAACCCATTCCGGACCTTCTTCTACATTCTTCTTGTCCATTTCGTCCTTCATCACAACAAAGAGGGTGTTGGTAACATAGTGGACCAACTTGACAGTGAAACGAGTCAAGCCACTTAATTTCTTGTCCATTCTTTCCTTCACAGCTTCTCCCCATAATCCGCAGCCTTCTTAGTATGTAGAGGGTCCAAGGACTAGGAGGTTGAGTTCTCCTTATGCACTTTGCTAATATTAGGAATGGGGTGGGGCCATCCAACATACTCCTCCTCCTCATCCCTACAATATTTGTTGTCAAACCACTCCTCATCCATATACATGTCATTAACCTACACTTTCTTGTTATTCTTAGCCATCCTACTAGAACTCCTGATGATGGTATTGCCACCAGTCACCACCGTAGCAGCAACCATCACGTCCCCCTTAGAGTCCCTACCCACAACATTCTTTCCTTTGTTGTCCCTAGCTGGAGGCTCCATCAAACCATTCCCATCATCCTTAACTTTCTTCTTTGGGGTAGGTTTGCTAATAGTCTTGGCAGGGGTCGAATTGAGCTCACAAAGACTAGTCGCAACACTAGTCTGGGTAATCCTTGCATTCCCCTTAAGATTTTTGGCAGCAGGTTTAGGCTTATGAGTTTCAATGGTAAAACTTATGTTGATGGTGGCTAGAGCATGGGGAATCTCTACAAAATAAAATCATCACTAAAATATCATGTCCTTCAACTCATTTTCCTAGGTGACCAACTTATATAAGAAAATTCTTCATTCATTCAAGGGGTTGGATTTTTAGGTTTTTGTTGGCCATGGTGCAAAATAGTCTAGGGTTTCAATATTTGATATTTTATCCATCATTAGAGCTATTCTCTATGTTGCAGAGAGGTAACTAGTACAACATATGTATGTAAACAATTGTCGCCTTGGTTGGTCATTGATATTTTTTTATTGTTTATGGAGTAAGAGGTGTGATAGGACCTATTTTTATAAACTTTCTTCCACCACATTTGTTGGTGCAACTATAATAGGAATTTGAAAATGTTGCAACATTTAAATCTACTACATTCTTGGTATATGCAATGGTTTCTTGCCTATTGTGGATGAATATCAATAATTTCAAAGAAGGATTATTAAGCAAAAGTGTTTATTTTACATTATACCTTTGTTATAATTCAAAGTTCTCTAGTTGTAATTGTTGGATATAACTGTTACCCATAAAGGTACTAGTTAGTAGGAATATTGACCTTCCACATCCATAAAATTCATCAAAATATTTAACCAGTAGTATAAGAAGTAGAAGTAGATTAGTGCACTCTTTCTATGATTCAATATTGCAAAGTTAAGGATAGATTGTAAGTGAAACAAAAATGTTACATTATTAGTGAATCATTTACAACATATTTGTACTTTTCCAATTGTTAAATAATCTAAAAGAAATAATCTTAAAGGATTACTTCACTATTTTCATTTGTAGATTTCATGTGCAAAGTATTTGAATAATCTATATAGAGGTTATTATAGTTGTTAAACTTAGCATGGTGACAATTATTGGGGTAAAGTTTATATTTGGGTATGATTGTTGTGGGTTGTATAATTGTCAATTTTTTAATTTTAATTACCTATTTAGACATACCTCTAAGAATAACCTCCTAGGTTTATGTTGAGTGCAAAGAGTATGAGAGATTATCCATTATCATATGTTAACCTTAAATCACCATGTATTTTGATCAACCTCTATTCACCTTCTTGAAGATAAATGCATGGCCTTGAAAGTGGATAAAATCTCTAGGATTTGGGAGTGTTATTTTGGGACCTAACATTTTTGGTGTCATTATTAGGGAATATTAGTCTTTAGTTTGTACTCTTTGAAAACCTTTCTAATATAAAGGTTATTTTCTCCTGATTTAAGGAGTGGTGACTCTATCAAGGAAAAACTCAAAAATCATTTAGAAGAGCGAGAGGAAAAAAATGGAAAGAGAACATTGATCCAAAGGTCAAGAGATGTCTTATGCGATTTCCTTTTTATGTGAGACATTTCATGCCCACCTTGTGGCCCAACATTTATAATTAATATAAAAGATCTCACCTAGGCCATCTTGCATGATTTTGCGCTTCTAGTCGTGGCTTTCCCTTCCCTTCACCTTAGTCAATTACCCAAATTTAAAAATCCAAAAAATTGGATAAGTGTGAGGGTTATTTGAGCTTCATACCTTGTAGAAGGCACAAATGCGCATCTCTAGTTCAAATTTAGAGAAATTGGGTAAAAAAAGAGAAAGTATGCTTTAGTGGAGTTTTTTAGGGCCTATGGGATATTGCAGAAATTTTAAGGATGATGAGATATATCCATATCTCAACTAGAATTCCATTTTTTGATTGAAACAATGGAAAAGTAATATTCGGATAGGCTAGATTTTTCGTAAATGGTAAGGATGTATGGATTATAACTCAAAAATTATCTTTGATGCTACATCAACCCTCCTAGCTACCAGACTTCAACCTGAGGAAACTCTGGGATGACTCTAATGCTTTTCCATGAATTCTAAGAGTGGAAAATGATGCCCATGCTGCATTTATGAATTGTAAACCTCCTTTATGTTAGAAAGCCATCCCTGGCCACATTTTGTAGTTGATTTCATGGGGGGTTTATGAACTTCATCCATATATTCATCAATAAAAGAGCTTGGCATGGATGTTAGGATTGTTTTCTCATGCCTCCAACTTGAGATTTCATAGGCACATGTCTATAGTTCATTGGTTTGAGTAGATTCTAGGGTTTCTACCTTTTCCATATGCTCGTCCTTTCTCCTACATATTTTTGATGAATAAAAAGCCATTAACACTCATTGTAAAGGGTTCTTCCCTCAGTTTCTAGAGAAAATACTTGTATTTTTACACCGAAGTTGTTTCCTTATTTGAGCTTTCAGAGCTCATTTTTCCTGTGAATGGTGGAAAAAGAAAGATAGGCATTGGTTGATAGTGGAACCATTACCAGTCATTGATCACAACACAACATTCATTACATAGAAAAGGAAACAATAAAGGTAGTTTTTGCTTTCCCTACCACTATTGGTTTCTATTCCTCCAAACTCTGCCTCATTGTATTGACCTTTCACTTATCTAATTTGGAAATTACTGGCATCCACGTTTCTCCACCCTTGTGTCGTTCCCCGACTTCTTTCAAAGCAGGCAATAGGGAGGGGCAGAGATAGTTTGATAGCAAGACCACTGGTGAAAAACTCAGTTCACTTATTTCTCTTTTTTTCCCATTTGCCATTTTTCATTTGTTCGAAAAAATAAAATGTGGCAACTTGTTTTGTGATTGTGTTGCAACATGGTGCTTATTTAGGGTTTTAAAATGAAAATTATGACCAAGCACATTTAGGTTTTAACATTACGACATAATTAATATGTAATGTATGTTTTATATATAATAAAAAATAAATTATAAATAATATGATTGTACCATCTAATTATTATATATATTATATTCTTTAACAAAATTATTAATAAAATTAAAATTATGGTCAAGATCTTAATAATGAGCACATTTAGGTTTTATTAAAATAAAAAATTATGGTCAAGATCTTAATAATGAACACATTTAGATTTTAACATTACGACATAATAAAATATATAATGTATATTTTATATAATAAAAAATAAATTATAAATAATATGATTATACTATCTAATTATTATATATATTATATTTTTTAACAAATTTATTAAATATACATATAAATAAATTAATAATTATTATATTTTTAAATAATAAAAAAATAAAAAAAATATAATTATAATTATCATGTGCTGCATAAATGTATGCAAAAAAATAGACCAAAATTTATCCTAATTGACCTTCCACACTTCTTTGGCATACCCATTGCACACTAAGGTGCAATTCCTAGTTTATACTCCTATAATTGTAAACAAGATTTAAGCCTCTGATTAATGAAATTTGTCTTTTTTGTCTCTCCTCATTTTAGATTTGTTGTGTAAATTTTCGTTACCTTTTGAAACATATAAAAATAGGTTAGGGATTCACTACACATAGGGTTTTATACTAAATTTGGAATGTTTCACCAAAATTACTATAAATAGAAAGGTCAAAATGAGTATAATGAACCCACCTATTCTTATATTTCATTCAAGAAATGAGATCCCCCAAGTCAAAATCCACTTTCAACCCTTAGGTGAGTGAATTCTTTTAGGAATCTTGCAATTTCCCTTTTTGTGTTAAGATGGGGGTCTAGGTCAAACAACACTTTGGGGAGAAAGATTAAAAATAGAAAATCAACTCCAAATTGCAATCCATAAAGTGGATTCAAAAGATTTAGCATAACACTAATGGAACCTATAGACTTTCCAGAAGATTTGGAAGAGATAAATCTTGTGTACCTCTCACAAAAAGGTATTTTCAGAAGCTAACTGAGGACTCATTCGCCCTATGGTGAATGGGTCTTGGGTAGGGCTCTCCAAAATCTGTTTCTAGGCTCTCTTCTCTTGTGTTTGCACTTCCAGTTTCTTGATTTTCTCTGTCAGACAATCGGAAATAAATCTGGGATCTGATTTTCTGTGATATGAAAATAAATGTGACAACTTTGACAACTTTGCAATTTTGCAAATTTGAGATCTTCAACTTTTCTTCAACCTACAAATCTGCAACACACAAAGAGAGGGGAAAATTGTTTGTTTTTGGTGAATTGTAATTAAACCTTGAAATGAAATGAAATAGCATGAAAGGGATGATGAATGAACTGAGCAATGCCACAACTCACCAAACCCTTGAATGAACCTTTGATAATGGAGGTTTGTAACTTGCATGAAATGGTTTCAATGGATGTGGATCTTCATCTTGAAAATTGATTTGAAACAATGCTTTTGAATGCTTGAATGGATCTTGAGCACTGCATCAACATATTAGCTCAAATAACATGCATGATGCAAGAAAACTTTGACATGATAATAGGATCTTGATTGTTGTAATAATCCTTCAATAAATCTACTCTTGAATGCCTTGAAATGCTCCTTGAAATCTCACTTTAGCTCTTGTAATTGAACACTTGAAAAACTTAGATCAAACATAGTGAAATGACCTTATATTTATAGGTATGTAACATTAATTTCCCGAAATTCAAATAACACAAGCCAACATGTGAATATAGATTTGAAATCATATAAATACCACCAAAAACATGATAAAAATTTAGATCCTAGGCCTAAGTGAGCACCCATTAACCCTTGGGTGAATGGGTCCTAGGTCACTTACCTAGGAAACACATTGCTCAATGATAAATGTTATGTTATGGCATTAATGAATGTTGGGTTTTCCTCTTCAGAAAATACAATTAATTAGGCTTGGATTTGAATTAAAGGGTCAAATTAAGGAAAATTAACATCAATTAATTAATAAAGCCCTAGATAAGTGTGAAAGTGTAAAGTTACAATTTACAACACCACATTAAGGCACAATTAAGTCCATTTTATTTAATAAGGCCCTAAACTCAATGTGAATATGTAAAATACATATTACAACATTAAATTAAGGAATAATTTAGTTCATTTTAATATTTATTTCCCAAATTAAGTGTGAAAAAGGGATACTTTTTCCTACACTACACCTTCATTTCTAAATTAATGTTTGATGTTCTTGTATGTTCAATGTTCTTTTAAATTCACTTGCAAGGCTAACAATGGATCATATATTTCCCTTTTAATCTTTGCAAAACCCTAACCTACATATAAGATTTCAAGAATTGTTATAATAGAGGATTGTGTAAGGTCCTTGAATTTTTCATTATTTCTCTATGTTGTAATGAGCAAGGAAGAATCATACTCTAAAAAATGGTGCATCACCTTCATTTCCTATTTTTCTCCTTCTCTATTTCTCTTGGAAGATTCAACAATAGGATTAGGTTTTAGCTATAGCTATTCAATATTGAGTTGGATCAATATTCTACACTTAGTTTAGAGAGGGAACCAACCATTCATCTAGAGGTTTTTCTTCTTTTAGTAGGGTCTCACACCTTGAATCCATTCTCATGTTTTCACTAAGTAGTTGAATTCATCATTCAATAGAGGATATAGTTCATATTGATAATAGTTTCTAGCACACTTAGTGGGACAATTTTAATAAGCCTTACTTCAATTCACTAAGAAGATTAGTGTGGTTCTTAGAAGTTTTAGTCATTAAATACATCACACAAGAACTTGGTGACTTTGAAATCAATATTGGTGATCTTACTGGTATTTTCTTAGTTTCTCTGGTTGAGAATTTTTTTTCTCTTTTAAATAATTTTTAAACAAAATATTTCTTCTCCAAATGCTTTAAATATGGGGATGCATCATGGAAATAAATTATTTTCCCCTCCATCCCAGACTAGGAATGCTTCTAATTTCATCACAAAAAACTGTACTACAACAAGTTATCAACAGTTTACAAATGCTTGCCACCCTCCCACCCCTATTCAACCTTCTTAGTAGCCAAAGCATGCTTATCATCAGCCCCAAGAGGCCTATTCTATCTTCAAATGATATTCTTATTCCACAAGTCATCCTAAAATCAATAACCTTAGAACAACCCGTAGCCAAAAAATATTGTATGATGGTTAGAGCTAGGGAATGGATGAGAAAATAGGAGGGTAATTGTCCCATGAGTATCCTAAAACAAGTCATTTTTCCTTTGTTATCTATTCAAAAGAGTCCCTTCTTTATGTTGGTTCAAATAAGGTGTTTTACCTAACTTGTTCACCTAGTAGGTTCTATTCAAATGTTAAGTTTCCTTAGTGAATTAGGAATATATCTAGAAGTCCTAGTTGTTATATGATCTTATCTTATATTATCCCCAAGTTGTCACATGGCATAGGATTAAGACACTTTTTATCATCCTAGTTTGTCTTATCTCTCAACATTTCCTATATAAAGAAGGTCTCATTTGTACATTGTATTGCATTGCATTTGAGTATTACATAATGCACATAATTGATCACATTTAATCTAATATATTTTGCATCCATTATAGTAAATTTATGCTCCTGCTTTTCACTCTTATAGAAGGATATTTTGGTTTTTGCAGGTAATCGTGGGAGCTTGATTTATTGAGTGACTCTAACATGGTATCAGAGCTTCAAATATGTAAATCCTCTTCTTAGATCTAAGGGTGATTTGGACTTGATATTTTAATGGGTACACTTGTTGGGAATTAAGTTGTCTCAACCTTTGTAATTTCCTAGCATTGATTTATTAATTTAACTATGTCTATGTTGTAATTTCTTGCTCATATTTAATTAATATCTAATATGACTTGACATGGTGAGTTTTCAACATGTTGGAAGGTGACATGGAATGTCACAAGGATGTTGTGGTCCCTAATGAGCCTAGTTTGGGTAAAATCTATAGTCTATTTGCTCATTGATGTCATGGATTTTGATGCTTAAGTGTTGATATTGGCATAATGTTTCCCTCAAAACCATTGACATTTGACATTACCCTATCTCTGCAGGCTTTAATGATATTTGGCATAATATGTGGGTCATTTATGTTGATTTGTATATGATTAATGAGTGTTTCTTAGAGTGGTCATTGATGTGCAATTATTATGCATACTAACCTTGGACTGCAGACTTAATACATTTAGTTATAGAGGATACTACTAGCTGGGCATACACCATAATGTCCAGCTGAGGAGCCGCTCTAGGTCAAAGGCAACCGACAGGAGAGATTCTTCATGCAACCGAATGTAATCACCTTGCAGTGAACCTTAATGATCAAGCATGCATGGGCATTACTATTGTGTTAAATCTAAGCTTGACTTGCATGTCTGACCAGATTCCATGCACGCGTAACCGTTGTCGCTCCACTTTTCCTTGCTTTCCCTAAATGGCATCCTCCCAGTCGTGGAGTTGACTGCCTTATTAGCTATAGTATAAATAATAATTTGATGCTCCTTCTTCAAGAGGTTGCACGATTCTACATTGTACTCTCATTTCAGTGATACAGATACATCACTCTTTGTATACACAATTTATAGTGAATGGGAATAAAGTTATGAGTTCGAACATCTAAGTTGTTGTTCGTATAGAGGATACTTATCCAAGGGGGCCCACTTGGTGAGTAATCCATTCTCTTAGTTTAGCAGTAGCTTAGTATTGCTTGTCGTTTGATACTTAGTTTGAAATTTGGCATTGACTGTTCCTGCAGCCACTAGAAGTCCATTATGTGTCTGTTCCTGCAGCCAAAGCAAACAGAGTAATTCATGTTTGTTGCTCAGATCTTTCATTCTTGCTTTGCATTTTAGATCAACATAGTTGTTGGTTGATGCTTAGTATTTGCTTTACTTCCTTTTCAATAATTTACTTTCAGTATTACGTTTCTTAGCTGTAGGATGCAATGACTACTTGAGTCCCTAGTGCACATATAGTGCCGACCCATTTCAAGTTCACGTCCCTGGGTTGACAAGTTAAATGCACCTTCATAGTGGTTGAATGACTAATCAGGTTAGATGTCCAATCTCTGAATTATGGCCGTAGAAGCCCAATTATGAAATCATTGTAGGAGGCAAACATTTTTGGCGTCGTTGTCGGGGATGGTGTCAAGCTAGGAAGTTTTTGGAGTCATTGGTATTTTTCTTGTAGTATCTTTGGAAGTTGTTCTTAGCATAATCTCACATAGGAAGTAATGACCCTCCTGGTTCTTTACCAATTTTTTGTGTGAGCTGACTGATAGTGAGTGATACTACATGCATAGAGGAAGAGAAGGGATGCTTTTGGGAGATTTATTACTAACAATCCTCGTCCATTCCAGTTAGTTGAGTACCAAAACTTATTAGAAGAAGGAGATCCACACCGCTTTGTAGACGCATATCCTGATTTGACTAGTTTTGAAGTGTCCTCAGAAGATCAAAATCAACTTGAGAACCCCTTTGTCCTTGAACCACATCAAGTAGGCATGGGTGATGCAAATGGGAACAAACAAAACCAATCAACTTTTCCTTTTCCCACTGCCCATCAGAATGAAGTTGACAACATTAAGAACATTCCTACCTCAACACTCCCCAAGTTTTATGGACTTGTGACTGAAGATCCTAATACCTTCTTATTTGAATTTGACATACTCTACATAAGTTATGATTATACTACTAATGCCCATAGGCTTAAGTTATTTCCTACCACTTTGAAAGAGGTTGCATTAAGATGGTTCATGAGCCTAGGCATAAATACTATGGAAACTTGGGAGGACATGAAGACAAAATTCCTTGAGAAGTATAAGGAATACTGCAGGGGTAGTGACATGAGAGGAGGAGACATTTTCAGAATGTAGTAGAAGGAAGATGAGAGCCTGGAAGACTACATTGCGAGATTTCTATTTTGCTTACAAAAATCTCCACACCATGAACTTAATGAAGACTCACAAAAGTTTATTTTCCTAAGAGGAATCAATGATGGTTGTACGGATGCTTTGGACCTCATGGTAGGAGGAGATATCTCCCAAGATCCTTGGGAAGATATCAAGAAGATATGCCAGAATTACTCTAGAGCAACTTCAAAGAAAGGGAGAGCGTATCAATCATCCATGGGTAAGTCAACCACCGGTGGAGTTTCAAGAATGGAAATCACCAATTTGCTAGTAGAATTCAAGCAAGATATTATTAACAATCTAGCTACTCATTTAGATACACTTCAGGCCAGAAAGAAGCAAGAGGAGGAAAAAATGATGTTGATAGAATATTGTCCTCATTACAGACAAAAAAATAGGGATTGCAAATGTAAGATGTTCGCTAATCTGGAAAGTAAGTAGATTCCGTAGTTCAAGCCAATTCAGATTGAAGAAGACCAAGTCTACTATGTTGCACACAGGAAGCCCTGGGCTCCAAGACAAGGTATGCTACTAGATCCACTATCCTATGTTGGACCGTATTTTAACTCTTATTCATCTAGTAACTAATGGCAACCCCCATATCCACCCAGTTATGGAGGATATCCACCACAACCTTGGAGTAACCATCCAAACGCTTAGCCCATCCATTAGAGTCCTCCACCTCAGTGGTAGCAACCTTAGGGGAATTGGCAACAATTTCAAGGGAACTGGCAACCACCTCTAGGAAATTGGCAACAAACAAACTAGTGGAGAGGAGGGAAACAATGGCCTACCCAGAATACCACCTACATGTAGCCACCTTCTTATCCCCAACAACCTGCTATAATGCATCCACATGCTAACCCAAATCCTAATGCACCTAAACCGACCTAGCTACCAGCTCAACCCACACCCAACCCTAATAATAAACCACAACAACAGCCTATATATTCCATTGATTCAAACCAATTTCCTGCATATGTTGTGAGTGTAAGTGATCCATTTATGTTCAGGAACCAAGTTACCGACCCCTTCCAATCCCATCATTACTGAGCTTCTAATGGAAGAGGAGGAGGAGCCTTTGAATGACCTTATCCAGCCAAATGGACCTAAAAGTCCTGAAATAATCCAAGCCAAATAGACTGAGCAAGAACCACCATTTCCTCAGAGGCTGGAAGTTACCAAGAAGAAGGAAGAGAAGGAGGATACTAATTTTGACATCCTGGATCAGCTTAAGCATATATGCATTCAAATACCCCTATTTTAGGCCATAAAGGATGTTCCAATCTATGAGAAAGCCATTAAGGAAGCTTGTCTTAAGAAGCCAGGAAGGAAGAAGAAAGACCCAACTACAACTCATGTGGTGGGCCAGGTAGCTCATATCATGTTGGGAAAAGTGACTATTCCCAAGTATAATGACCCAGGCAGTCCTGTGGTAGCAGTTGCCATAAATGGGATTCAAGTGAACAATGCTTTAATTGATTTAGGGGCAACAATCAATGTAATGACTAAAGACATATTGCAACAACTAAATATCGCAAGCATGAGATCTACTCCTACTGTCCTGCAGCTTGTAGACAACTCTACTATTAAGCCTGATGGTGTAGTGGAGGATCTTGTGGTAGTGCTAGACTCCTGGGAATATCCAATAGATTTTATGATTCTTTCTCCTAAGGCCACACTAGGCAGGTATCCCATTATCCTTGGAAGACCTTGGTTGGCAACTGCAAATGCATACATTGGATGTCAGTCAAGTGACATGACCATTTTAGATGGAAGGAGTATAAAAATTTTGTTCTTTATCCACCTACTTAGCCACCTCATGATGAAGAAGATTCTATATGGCCACAAGTTGGTGAAGAGTCCGAAGAAGTTAATTTTGTGGCACAACTTATGATGCTAGGTAGAAGCTCTTTCATGCAGCTCCATGACGAGGATGAGGTGTTGGTTAACATCATTCAGAATCATTATGGAGTGAAGGAAACATCACCTTCTAATTCAATCAACACACTTATGCATGTTCTTATTGCAGCCACTTTTCTTGCATACACTTTTCTTGCAGATGTTCTCCCTGCAGCCACTATTCCTGCAGACGCTTTTCCTACAGATAGACTTCCTGCAGCAATAGGTGTGTTCCATGCATTGCTACCATGTGAACTAAAGGTACCATGTGTTAATGAAGCAACTATGGTAGAATTGACTACACAAATATAGGTATCAGAAGGAAGATATCTGAACGTTAATAATAAATTGAGTGAAACGCTGCAATAGTTGTTGGAAAATCTATTAAGAGCCCATCGACATGCATTTGCATGGGATTATCATGACATGAAGGGATTGGATCCTAAACTTTGTACCCATAGAATTTATATAAGAAATGATTGTGCTCTAGTAACATAGCCACAAAGAAGAATCAACCCTGGACTTAGAGAAATTGTGAAAGGAGAACTACAGAAATTGCTAGATGCATGATTTATCTATCCTATTTTAGATAGTTAGTGGGTGTCTCATTTGGTGATTGTGCTGAAGAAAGGAGGGAAGTGGTGAGTCTGTTTTGATTACATAGAACTTAATGCTTCCACCAAGAAAGATCACTTTCCTTTACCATTCATTGATCAAGTCTTAGATACACTTGTAGGGAAGCAATACTTCTCTTTTCTAGATGGATTCAACGGCTACGACCAGATCCAAATTGCACCAGAAGACTAGGAGAATACCACATTCACCTGTCCATGGGGGACCTATGCCTACTCGGTACTCCTATTTGGCTTATGAAATGCACCTTCAACCTTCTAGAGGGTAGTCATTGGTATATTTTCAGACATTTCTCATGATTGCATGGAGATTTATATGGATGACTTTACCACTTATGGTTTCAACTTTGATCAAGCATTAGAGAATCTCAAAAGGGTCTGACAAATATGTGAGGATCAAAACTTGTCCTTAAATAGTGAAAAATGCTTTATGATGATGCAAGAGGGTGTAGTCCTTGGCCACTACATCTCCCACAAGGGAATTCATGCAAAAATAGAGGTAATCACAAATCTTGCTACACTTGTGAAAAAAAAGGATGTTAGAAGTTTCTTGGGTCATGCAGGATATTATAGGTGATTTATCAAAGACTTCAGCAAGGTAGCAACACCATTGTATACCCTTCTCACTAAGGGTGTCAAATTTTAGTGGATTGAAGCTTGTGACAAGGCATTTCCTGCTTTGAAGATAGCTTTGATAAATGCTCATGTACTTAAGGGGCCCAATTGGGAGCTTCCTTTCCACATTCACACTGATGCATCAGATTATGCCATAGGAGTAGTCTTAGGACAAAAAAAGGGAGCTGTTGAAAATGCTATATACTTTGTCAGCAAAAAATTTCAAGGAGTTGAATTCAATTATACTATGACAAAGAAGGAAATGTTGGCCATAGTTTATGCACTAACAAATTCAGACATTACATAATGGGCTATCAAATCTTTGTGCACATTGATCATGCAACCATTAGATATCTCATGAATAAACCTTTGATCACAAGGAGATTGGAAAGATGGTTATTATTGATGCAAGAGTTTGATATAACTATTGAAGATAAGCCAGGAAGAGCTAATGTTGTTGCAGATTTTATTTCAAGGCTGATTACATCAGAAGACAACCAGCCCATAAATGACTCTTTTCCTGATGAGCATCTATTCTCCCTCAATGTGTAAATACCATGCATGCTGGCATAGCCAACTACTTGGTCACAGGTAGATTTCCTTCTCATTTCTCCCCAAAAGAGAAAGGGCACTCATTGAAAAATATTTTCCTTTCTCTTGGATTGTTGGATGTTTGTTTTACACTGGACCTAACCATGTCATGAGAAGATGTGTGAGAGAAGATGAAACTTATGGCATTTTGCATGCATGTCATAATGAGATATGTGGAGGACACTTTGTGGCCAAAAGGACAACAATGAAGATCTTGAACATAGGGTACTACTAGCCAACACTCCATAAAGACGTAGGAAGGTATACCAAAAAATGTGATAAATGTCAATGGATGGGCAGACCAACCAAATCTAATGAGATGTCACTGTGCCCTCAAATAGTGATCACTCCTTTTGACAAATGGGGATTATATTTTGTGGGACCAATTGACCCTCCATCAAATGGTAAGTCATATATTGGTATGCACTGATTATGTAACAAAATGGGTAGAAGTCAAGGTCATGAAACATGCAAAGGATAAAAAAGTTGCAGAGTTTCTTTATGAGGAGATTTTCACAAGATATGGAGTTCCAAGAGAAATAGTGACTGACCAAGGGCCATAATTTACATCAACCCTTGTTGTAGCACTAGTGAATGAATATAACATCAGGCACAAAAAATGTACTCCTTATCACCCTTAGGCTAACAACCAAGTTGAGGTGACAAACCAAGAAATTGAAGTTATTCTGACCAAAACGGTGGCTATTCATAGGAAAGATTGGGTGAATAGATTTCTCGAAGCTATTTGGGCCTATAGGACAACATGGAAAACAACTACAAGCTTCACCCCATTTGAGTTGTTGTATGGAAAGTCCACCATGATGCCAATCAAATTTGAACACAAAACTCTGCAGACTGCAGTAGATTTAGGGATGGACATTTTTGAAGCACAGAGAGAAAGAATCGTGCAACTAAATGCTTTGGATGAAATAAGGAGAGCAACCTTGCAACATACTAAAGTAGTATAGAACTAAAGGATTAGGTGGCATGACAGATATATCAAAGAAAAGAACTTCAAAATAGGAGATTGGGCCTTGCTCTATGATTCCAGATACCAAGACAATGCAGGAAAATTGCATACGAGATGGCTAGGACCCTACGAGATTGTTGAGGTCTTTCCCAATGGAGCTGTCCAACCTACCACCATTGACCCTATCAGGTTCAAATTACTTGTCAACAATCATCGCCTCAGGTTATATCATAGGTCAACTTCTAAAGAAGAATTCCTACAATAGTTCAACTAGCACCTAGAGCCTCCTACAGTCAAAGGTGGTGGACCTAGTGTCCCTCCTTCAGCCTAATTGAGGTATGGACTTTTCATAATAAAGACTTTCACTTATGTGGAAGTCCATTTCTTCATCATCCACCCATCCACCCATCCACACCACCTTTCTCTCTCTTCCATCATTTCATTCCATCTCACTCCATTTCACCCCATCTTCATTCATTGCTCAATCCATTTTCCAACAAGGCGAGCATTACTTATCCACGATCTTTGCAGTAAATCTTCCACACATTCAGGTATGTGTGCATTATTTGCTATCTTTAATCATCTTTTAAGTACATTCATTTAATCAATGTATGTTAACATAGGCATTCACATAAATGCCATTATTGCTTGTCAATCACCACTCCCATCTCACATGTGTGGACACATGTCCAAATTTAGGTTGGGGGAGGGAAACGAAAAAGATGCAAATGTTTTATTTCCCAGATGTCAAACCATATTAGGCTGCGTCATAATTTTAAAATGAGTTTTTGCATGAGTGAAATGATAGTAACTACAACCACCAATTCTTCCTATCATAACTTCCCTCTATCACTTCTTTTCTTGCTATTATTGCCCTATCCTAACCTTGAGCGCAAGCAAGAAGACAAAACAAAAGAAAGGAAATACAGTTGACGCAGATACTGTAGGGAAGCGCAAAAGTTGAAAGGATTTGCAAAGCATTTGTTTGATTATAGATAATGGGAGGTGGGTTAGTTCGAAATGAACCCACGGTGCATGATATCTTACTACAGAATGCATAATGCTTGGCTGAATTTCAAAAATGTGGATGGATAGATTACTTTTTGAAACTGGATGGTTTTGATGAAGGCATTGCCCTTGAATTTTCCTAGACATTTTCAAAAGGAAAATCCATAGTAAAAGGGTTAGAAGTTGTAGCAACAGAGGAAAGAATTGTGGAAGTTACAGAGTTACCTGCTAATGGTGAAAATTACCCTATTTCTAGAGATACCAAGACAACTAGGGCTTAATTCGTAGAGCCAAATGATCCCCCATTTACCATAGACAAGCAGGGCACAAAAAGAATGTCTCTGCCTGAGCCATGGAAGCAGATAGCTATGTATGTCATCAAATACATTACTTGCGAAGGCCGCCAGTCAAACTTGCATTTTGTCCACTTCAAGCTTTTGAACCACATGAGAAATGGGAGGAGGATGAATGTACCCAATGTGCTATACAATCTTCTCTCAATCATGGTGACGAGACCCAAAAAGGTAGAGATAATTCTATTTCCCACCATTGCTTGATTGAATTGCTAGTTGAAAAAACTCTGTGTGATGCTTCTAGAATGAATTGGGAAGAGTTTAAGGTTGATCAAGATTATCACCAGGAGGAGTCTGTCGATGTTGAACATTTTCCACCTAGGGCTATACCTCAATCTTGTAGGTCTAGCAGGAGGGTAAGCACGATGGAAGCCATTCCTAGTGCTTCAACCTCTGACATTGACTTTGGCATGAATCCTCCTGTAGCTGAGGAAACCATTGAAATTAGTTCTTTTGGAATAGAGCGCTCAGGAGAAGAAAGCTCTTCCTCGGGTCTTGATGATGGTGAAGTCCCACTTGAAACCCTCATGAAAACTAGGGCACAAAAAAGGGAGGTAGAAATCAGAAAAGGAAAGGCTAAAATACATCCTGTGGAAATAAAAGTACCAAGTCCAAAAAAGAGGAAAGCTAATACTATTCCTCCTCCATCCAAAGGAAGACATGAAGGAGCTACCAAAAAATAAATTCCAGTCGAGCCTGTCTAGGAAAGCCCTAAACCTGATCAGATCCCACATGAAGACCCTGAAGCTCCAATGGAGCAGGTGTGTGAAAAAGAAGAAGAAGAAGACATATTTAAGGGAGCAACAAACACTAGTTGATCTTGCTAGCATTGCAGAGGAATTAGAAGAAAATCAAAACTTCCTGCAACATGAAGTCCTGCAACAACAACCAAAACAAGAGCAAGAGTTCCTACAGTGAAAGGAAGAAGAAACAACACCCTTACAATCAGAGATAATTGGAATACCTGAGTCTATGCAAATAATGCCATATACCAAAAGACTAGTAGGTATTCATAACCCTCCTGATTTTTCAATACATGCAACAATTTTGAATCTTTGAACATAGATACAAAGAAGGGAGGAAGAATGGAAAAGGGAAAAACAATAGTTAAAGGAAGAAATTCAAAAGAAGGATGAATAAATTGAGGAGAAAAATACATAAATTGCTACCCTGAAGCATAGGGTAGATGATATGGCAGCTTTGGCACCAAAGATTTTGGAATGTAGAGAACCCCCAAGGGTCTATGCTCTACTCCTGAAAGAGAAGTATCTCTCTTTTAAGATGTCAAGACTTGCCTTAGTTTGAATCCTTCTATTGGTGCCCCTATGGAATTTTTCAATGCTTACAGGATTGCCTCTCCTAAAATGAAGAATTTGTCATGTGAATTTTATTTACATAATTATGCTGTCACGAAAGACCATGAATGGAACCCACTGTTGTATGTTGGAGATGTTCAATTGAGAGCATTCATGTCTTGGGTGCAAAATGAAATTAGTTGGGGATAACAACATGGTGTTTATAGACAATTGGAGTTTGATATCCCTTTGCATGTTAGAGCTGAATCAAATAACCTAAGGGATATTTGCAAAGAATGGCATAGAATGCTACTCAGACTGAGCTATGGAAACAAAATTATGCCTTGGATTGAGGCAGCTTACAACGAGTATGAGGTAAAAACAACATAAAAAGAGGAAACCTTGAGGAGATGTTTATCCCAGAGATGGAATAGTTTGACCAATGAGTTGAAGCAGGATGAGCCTCATTCCATCCATAATTATGCTGCAGTGTTAAAAAGAATTGAGAGACATATTCATATTGGAAGAACTCAGGGATGACATTGGCTTCCCTTGACTTTTCAGCCACCCATGCTCATGTGGGTTGTTCTAAATTTTAGATTCTACCAGAGTGATATTGCTACATAAAGGTAGAGATGGGATAAATTTGATAGATTGGGAGGATTCTATTGGGATCCTGTCTCATGCACTGTGGCCATTGGTGTTCAAAAACTCTCAATTGCAAATTTTAGAGCTTTGACCAAGCAAAAGAACAACTCTTCTCTTGCTAGACGACCAACAAAACGTTAGGTTGGGGGGAGTGATGAGACTAGTTTTTGGTCTAGTTTGGGTAAAATCTATAGCCTATTTGCTCATCGATGTCATGGATTTTGATGCTTAAGTGTTGATATTGGCATAATGTTTCCCTCAAACCATTAACATTTGACATTACCCTATCTCTACAGGCTTTAACAATATCTGGCATAATATGTGGGTCATTTATGTTAATTTGCATATGATTAATGAGTGTTTCTTAGAGTGGTCATTGATGTGCAGTTATTGTGCGTACTAACCTTGGACTGTAGACTTAATACATTAAGTTATGGAGGATACCGCCAGCTGGGCATGCACCATAATGTCCAGCTGGGGAGCCGCTCCAAGTCAAAGGCAACTGACAGCAGAGATTCTTCATGCAATTGAATGTAACCTCCTTGCAATGGACCTTAATGATTGAGCATGCATGGGTGTTACTGTTGTGTTGAATTTGTGCTTGACTTGTATGTCTGACCGGATTCCATGCGTGTGTAATCGCTGCCACTCCACTTTTCGCTGCTTTCCCTAAATGGCATCCTCCTTGTCGTGGAGTTGACTACCTTGTTAGTTGTAGTATAAATAAAAATTTGATGCTCCTTCTTCAGTAGGTTGCATGATTCTACATTGTACTCTCATTTCAGTGATACAGATACATCACTCTTTGTATGCACAATTTACAGTGAATGGAAATAAAGTTATGAGTTTGAACATCTGAGTTGTTGTTAGTATAGAGGATACTTATCCAAGGGGGGCCACTTGGTGAGTAATCAATTCTCCTAGTTCAGCAATAGCTTAGTTCTGCTTGTCGTTCAATACTTAGTTTGAAATATGGCATTGACTGTTCCTACAACCACTAGAAGTCCATTATGTGTTTGTTCCTGTAGCCGAAGTAGATAGAGTAGTTCCTGTTTGTTGCTCAGATCTTTCATTCTCGCTTTGCATTTTAGTTTAGCATAGTTGTTGGTTGATGCTTAGTATTTGCTTTACTTCCTTTTCAACAATTTACTTTTAGTATTACGTTTCTTAGTTGTAGGACGCAATGACTACTTCAGCCCCTAGTGCACATACAGTGCCAACCCATTTCAAGTTCACGTCCCTGGGTTGACAAGTTAAATGCACCTTCATAGTGGTTGAATGACTAATCAGGTTAGATGTCCAATCTTTGAATTATGGTCGTAGAAGCCCAGTTATGAAATCATTGTAAGAGGTAGACAGTCCCCACAAGAAAATTTAGGTGTCCCACTTTGGGAAGAGATTTGAGGGATTTCTATGACAATTTTATGATGATGTTAAAACACAAAAGAGACAAATTCTATGACAAGTTGGACATTTATTGATTAGAATCTTTGTATGGTAAAGTTGGTGCCCAAGTTTGATGTATGGAAATTTAAAAGCAAATGTAAAAAGAATCTTCTATCATTAATCAATTATGATGGATTATCTTATAGTTGTAAGAGTTGTCATATATGATGGACTTTATGACATTGTAAGGCATTTATCACACCTATTTGGAGAAAATTTTGGGCACCCAAGTACGAAGGCATGTAAGGAGGGTAAGAAATCATTGGACAAGTGTCATAAAAGTCAAACATATTTTAGGAAAGTTTGCCACATAAATTTGAATGCCCATCCCTTGTTACTTTCTCATGAAGCTTCCTCTATGCTTTTATATCTCTATAAATAAGGTGCTTGTGGGAGTAGTTTGTATGGTTCATTTGAAAGTGGTGTTATGCTACTAGAATTGTTATAGAATTTGACATTAGTGTACACTCCTGGAAGAACTTGCATTGCAAGTGTTTTGTAATCACCATTGATTTGATAATATATTGTGCAAGTTTTGGAGTGTGGTATTTTTCTCCTGAAAGAGTTTTCCCCATGCATATCTTGTGTTGTGGTATTTTATACTTGCATGTGATGTGATGTTATTAATCTCTCTATTGTGCATCTTATAATGTAATTTTAAAATAATTAAAATTTTGCATCTCTCCTCTTAGATTAGTGTTAGGAAGCATTTTCACATACCTTGCTTCATTTCAGTTGGTATCAGAGCTTGATCACCTTTGATTATAGTTGTTGGGTAGAGGGGTTTTGCACTGATATTCATTTGAGTGGGAGCCTTGTAGTGGGTTTGTTATCTTTGTTTCAAGAGAGATGGCTAGTGCGTCCAAGAGGTTTGAATTAGAGAATTTCAATAGAGGCAACTTTGAGTTGTGGAAACTCAAGATTGAGGACCTATTGGTGGATAGAGATTTATGACTCATGATATCCAATTCCATGCCAATGAGCATATAATAAGAAGAATAGGATCAAATGGATTAGAAGTCTAAGGGTATCATAAGACTTTGTTTGGATAACTTTGTCATGTTAAATGTGCATGAGGAGAAAATAGTTGTAACTTTATGAAAGAAACTTGGAGAAATTTATTAGGCTAAATCCTTTATAAATAATTTTCTCTTGAGAAAGAAGTTGTTCTCTCTGAGGATGGAGGAGGATTGGTGTATGAAATTACTATGTTCATTACCAAATTCATGGTACCACCTTATTATGTCCATTAGAAGTACCACTACTACTTTCAATATGGATGATGTGGTTGCATCTCTTTTTCCGAGGAGATGCAAAGAAAATCCTTTGAATCAGCTAGGGAGGCTCTTGCAGTTTGTGGTAGATCCAAGGAGAAACAAAAGAAGAAGCATAAGAATAAATAAAATAAAGATTCAAATATCATGGGAGATCTAAATCTCCTGGAAATTTAAAGGCTCTATGTTGGAATTTTCGTAAACTTGATCACTTTTGCAAGGAGTGTAAAGGGGATAAAAAGAAGAAGAAAAATAATGATTTTGATTTAGACAAGTCTTCTCAAGATGATGGTGAAATGTTTGTTTTTTCCTTAGCAATGCATACATCTAAAGATGTGTGGTTGATTGAATCTAGTGCATCATTCCACATGACCTTGCATAGGGGTTGTTATTCAAAATATGAAGATTTTGATAGTGGGAAGGTGTACTTGGGTGATGAATCTCATCTAAATATTTTTGGCCATGGAATATTTTTGATTTGATTCCCTACTGGTATAGTGATGGGGATTAATGGTGTATGACATATCCCTGGTTTGACGCAAAACCTATTATATATAAGTAAATTGAATAATGTGGGTGTGCAGGTAGTTTAATCGAATGGAGAATGCAAGATGATGAGAGGAGCTATGGTGTTGGCTAAGAGGTTTGGATTGGAACTTTGTTTTAACTCAATGCATACACTATCTAGTTCAATAGTTCTTCTATTACAAATAAGAGAACTTCAAAGTCTTCATCCTCACCATCGGAAAGAGTAGTGAAGAGTGTTGTTGCATCTACTTCTAATGGTCATGCTTTCTAGGTACCCAAGGGTGCTCACTCTATGGAGATGAAACTTACAGTAGAGAAAACTATGCTATGGAACCAAATGCTTAGCCACATTGATGAGAAGGGTCTTAGAAACTTGAAAAATAAAAATATTGTTGAGGGGATGAATGATTGTAATCTTGATTTTGATTTTTTTGGACATTGCATTTATGGAAAGAAAAACCATGTTTAGTTTTACTCTAGTTCTCACAAATCTTTTGAGGTGTTGGACTTGATTAATTTTGATGTGTTTGGTCCTATTAATGTTCCTTCAATTTCAAAATCCATTTATTTTGTTTCATTCATTGATGATTATACTAGGACATGGATCTATTTCCTTAGAGGTAAATCTGAAGTCTTTAATATATTAAAAGAGTTTAAAGCTATTGTAGAGAATCAAAAGGATATAAATATTAAGTGTTTGAGGAATGACAATGGCAGTGAGTTTTGTTCAACAAAATTTGACAGGTTCTATATAGAACATGGGATTAAAAGATATAAGAAAAATCTATATACCCCTCAACAAAATGAAGTTGTAGGGAGAATGAATATGACATTGATGGAGAGAGCTAGAAGTATGGTTAGTGGAGCTAGCCTCAAACAATTTTTTTGAGATGAAGTTGTTGCCATTGCTCGCTATCTAATTAATAGGTCTCCTACTTCAACACTTGTGGATAATATACCCATGGAGGAATGGTATGGTAAAATGCCCTCTTGAGACATATTCAAGTATCTAGTTGTAATGCATATGCTCATCTACCTAAGGAGAAGAGGTCTAAGTTATAGAAAAATGGACTAAAGAGTATATTCATCGTTATGGAATCAATGTGGAAGGGTAAAAGCTTTGGGATCATGTGGCCGAAATGGTTCTATATAGCAAAAATGTGATTTTTTAGGGAACTCGTTACTCCTACAATTGTTTTACAACCAGAGAAATAAAAGAAAGAGGATGTGGTTCATCTTACTCCTACCCTTGAGAAAGAAGAACCAAAAACATCCTATGGACCTGATGATGAGGAGAGCTCAAGCAACTCTAAAAATTTAGAAGAAGATAAACTTAAACCTCAACCCCTGAGGAGGTCTACATGAGTTAGGTAGCAAATGAAAAGTTTTGGATATTCATTGCATGATTCTAGTTGTATTTTTGTTTTGATTTCTAACACTAATGAGCTTAGGATCATAAGGGAGGCTATGGGTATGAGTGATGCATATTCTTGGATAAAGGCCATGGATGAAGAGATGGTTGTATTAAAAAGAAATGAAACTTGGAATCTAGTGCCCTTGCCCGATGAATATAAACTTGTTGGTTACAAATGGGTGTTCAAGAAAATTTTTGGTGTAGATGGTAGTGTTGAGAGATATAAGTCAAGGTTGGTTGGAAAGGGTTATTCCCAAGTTGAGGGAATTGATTATAGTGAGATTTTTCTCCTGTTTCAAAGCTGAAATCCATTAGATTTTTTTTCATCACTTGTTGTATATGATTTAGAGATTGAATAAATGGATGTGAAGGAAAATTTCCTTCATAGTGATTTAGAGGAAGAAATATATATGTCACAACTAGAGTATTACATTGAGAAAGGTACAAAAAGATTAGTTTGTAATTTGAAGAAGTCTTTGTATGGTTTGAAACAACCACTTAGGATGTGGTACCATAAGTTTGAATCCTTTGTGTTGAGTTTGGGATTTCTGAGATCAAAATTAGATCATTGTGTTTCTTTCAAAATTGTTAATGGTTGCATTCTTATTATTGCACCATATGTTGATGATATGTGGTTCATTGGGAATGGTAAATATTTGAATTTTGATTTTAAGTCTTAGATTTCAGCATAGTTTGACATGAAGGGTTTAGGTGCAACTAGGTACATTCTAGTTATGGAAATCACAAGAGATAGGGAAAACATCTAAGACTTTGGTTAGGCCAGAGTAAGTATGTGAATAATGTGTTGGAGAGATTTAGCATGACAACTTGTAGACCGTTGTGTGTTCTTATTGTGATGGCGATAAATTTATCAGTTGTAGATTGTCCAAAAGCTCCTAGTGAGGTGAAGGATATGATGAAAGTACCTTATGCTAGTGTTGTTGGTAGTTTGATGTATTTCATAGTTTGTACAATACCAAACATTGCCCAAGCAATGGTAGTCCTTAGCTGATTCTTGGCTAATCATGGACGACTACATTGGGATACAGTAAAGAGAGTATTTAGGTATTTACGGGGTACTTCTAAGTATTCATTATGCTATCATGGACATCCTATAGGATCTTTGTATTTAATTTGTATTCATGGATTCAGATTGGGTTAGTGACATTGACAACAAAAGATCCACCACTGCTTATGTGTTTAATATGTTTGGTGGTGCTATCAATTGGATGAGTAAGTGCCAAGGTGTAGTCACTTTTTCCACTATAGAAACAAAGTACATGACAACTACTCGTGCTTGTAAGGAAGCCATTTGGCTTCAAATATTGTGTTCACATGTTGGGATTGATGTTGGGATGATTACTATTTGTAGTGATAGTCAAAGTTCTATTTGCTTAGCAAATAATCCAACCTTCCATGCTAGAACAAAGCATATTGATGTTATGCTCCATTTTTGTCTATGACATGGTGGAAGATGGTAAGGTGTAGATTAAAAAATTTGATACTTTGATGAATTTTGTAGATTCAGTGATGAAGCCAGTGAGCATGGAGAAGTTCAAATGGTGTTTAGAGTCTATGGGCCTTTTGGCCCCTAGCAATTGATTACCTGGTTAGATTGGTTCTTGAAAGGTGTTCAAAAAGTGGGATAATGTTGGGAATTAAGGTGTCTCAACTTTTGTAATTTCTTAGCATTAATTTATTAATTTAATTATACCTATGTTGTAATTTCTTGCTCATATTTATTTTTCATCTAATATGACTTGGTATGGTGAGTTTTCGGCATGTTGGAAGGTGACATGGAATGTGATAAGGATGTTATGGAACCCACAAGGTAATGTAGGAACCCCACTTTTGGAAGAGATTCCTTGACACATGTCAACATCTTTGAGGGATTCCTATGATGATTTTATGATAGATCCCTATGATAAAGTTATGATGCATAAGAGCTAGATTCTATGACGAGTTGGACAAGTTTTGATTAGCATATTTGCATGGGAAAGTGAGCACCCAAGTTTGACCTATGAAAATTTGTAAGAGAATGTAAGAAGAATCTTCTATTATTAATTTGTTATGATAGTTTCTCTTACAGTTGTAAGAGTTTTCATATATGGTAGGCTCTATGACATTGCAAGGCATCTATCATACCTATTTGGGAAAAAATTGGGGTGTCCAAGTATGGAGGCATGTAAGGGGGTAAGAAATCATTGGAAAAGTGTCATAGAAGTCAAATATGTGTTGGAAAAGTCTACCACATGGATTTGTACACCCATCCCGTGTTGCTTTCTCATGAAGCTTCCTCTATGCTTGTATATCTCTATATATAATGTTCTTGTGGGAGCAGTTTGTATGGTTCATTTGTAGGTATTGTTATGCTTCTAGAATTGCTCTAGAATTTAACATTAGTGTACACTCCTGGAAGAACTTGCATTGCAAGTGTTTTGCAATCACCATTGATTTGATAATACATTGTGCAGGTTTTGGAGTGTGGGGTTTTTCTCTTGAAAGGTTTTTCCCCACATATATCTTGTGTTGTTGGATTTTATACTTGCACATGATGTTATGTTATTAATCTCTCTATTGTGAATCCTATATTGTAATTATAAAATAATTAAAACTATACATCTCTCCTCTTAGATTAGTTTTAGGAAATGTTTCCACATACCTTACTTCTTTCATCACTTTGGGACAAAAGGGACCTCACCATTGAGTTGAGACCCCCTTTTATATAAAATACTTGATATTTGGGCGATTGGAAATTTTTTACCACTTTTGCTAGGGTTTGAAAAATATGTAGTTTTTATATGTATAGTTCATACATCACACAATCTTTACTGTCTCTAGCATTGAAACCATTCACTAGTCTACAAATTCTTATGCATATTCATAGAATATTCTTTTGCACAAATGTAGTGTTAGTAGAAGGTACAAAACCAACATTTTGAAATTTTGAAATATTATTTTTGTTTCTAAATCAATGCAATAAACAAGCACTCAATCACTAATTATTGTAGCCCACAATCTTGTACTAGGTGTAGGGGGCTTAAGTCCTAACCTGCAAATAGACGGCTGACACAGTTCACTCACCACCCAAGGCACCACCCACCTATCGCCTCGCGATAAACAAATTTTTATTTTTTATTTTTGTAATGGTGGTCGTATGAGTTCCTAGTACTTAGGGGCTGATTTTTTCCCCCTAAATCCCACATTGGGGATTTTTTTTTCAAAATGTTATAACTTTTTGCTAAGCTGTCAAGATTTTACAAATGAGATATCAATGGAAAGCTAGTTTCGAGAACTTCGCAATGGTGCAAGCCATTTTTTCATATTATGTTATAGGTGAGTTATAGGTGAATTTCATTGTTGATTGAAGTTAGATATTCATTTTTGAACCTCTAAGATCATAATTTTTGCTTGTTTATCTAATTTTCATGATTTTTGCATTGGAAAGGTATTGAGGAGCTCTATAGTTTTATCCATGTGCTTTTCCTAGATTCAATCCCAGGTATCTTTTATTTATATTTGTGCATATTTACATTTTTCTTGATGACTTGGACATATTGACATTTGCAGAAGTTTTCTTTTTTTTGGGAAGGCTTCATTTTTAGTCTAGATTATATTAAGAAATTGTAATTTCAATATGAGGATCTTATTTTGAGATAATATTGTATTTTTTCATATTTAGATCTATCTTTGCATTATAAAATCTTTAAAGAAATACTAGAATTGTAATTACACTACATATAAAGTGCTAGATCATAATCTTGTGGGGCATCCTTGATTAAGTAATTTGAGGGGGGGTCTCTTGGTACATTATTTTTATTTGTTTTCTAGTGCTATTCTTTTCCATGGAACATTCTAAGGTTCCTTTGCTATCACTATATAAATATTAATCTTGGCATCAACAAGAATGGAGTGCCCTAATGAATCTAGGTCACTCTTTATATGTTGAGAATAAGGTACTTAAACCTAAAGATGATGATACAAAGATAAAATAGATGATTGAATGTACAAAGGCTCTTTTATGTAATTGTAGCTTAGTTTCTCAAGATCTATTGTTTCAAATTGATTCATGTAAAGATTCTCATGAAGCTTGGGAAATTTTGAAAACATTGTATAACACTACAAAATAATTAAAAGGATATCAAATTAATAATTAATTTATGAGCCTTGATCCTAAGAACTTTGAAAACATCTAGTATTACATCACAAAGGTTAATGATCTAATAGATCAATGTAACACATGTGGAATTTAGAAAAAGACATTCAATTGGTCTATAATGAATTGAACAAACTTGGTCCTAATTATACAACTTTTGTTTCCAGCTTTCATATTCATAGGTTAACTGTGGGGTCTACATATACTAAACCTTCATTTACAAGTTTTTCTAAGATTTCAATACATGAGCAACAAAATATTCTTTCTATGGGTCTCAAATTGGTTAGTCAAATGAAAGAGTCAAAAAAATCTAATAAGAAACATAAGAAATCAAAGAATAATTCACATTCAAATCAAGCACATAATAGATCCTCTTCTAAAGAGAAATCATCTAAGAAGGAGAATCCTTCTTGTTCATATTGCAAGAATACTATACATGAAGAAAATTCTTGTTGTAAGAAGCATAATGGTGATGAAACATCTTAAAAAGAATCACATTGATCTACCTTCCAAAATGTTTGAGTCAACTTCTTATTCAAAACAATATAATAAGGAAAATGAAAATGTTAGTTTTGTTACTACATCAGGTAAACATAGAGGACAAGATAATTGTGCTTATACGAGTCTTAGATCAGGGAGATGGCTTCTAGATTCAAGAGCATCTCATCATATGGAATCTTCATGGTCTATATTATTGTCAGAACCCAGATGGTTCTCTATTCTGAAACCCTAACTGAAACTGAAGTTTTTTTGCAAGTTTTATGTTTTTGTATTTTTTTGAGGTTTTCAGGCAAAATATAAAAGCTGCGATTTTGCTAAATAATGCTAATAAATTCATATAAATTTCAAATGGCGATGAAAAGATTCTGAAATACTCAGAAACTAAGGACACATCATTTATTTCAAGTTCCAGAGCTATTACAAAGGTAAAGGACAACAAATGAATGAAATACAGATTTATTATGACAAAAATGTGACTTCTTTGCAGCTGCCTTGGGAAATGTGCAACAGTACGGCTAGCTCCAAATACTCAATGTCCAGGCTCATAAATAGAGGAATATCTCCCAGAAACCTAGGCGCCCCTTCTAGAAAAGACTGGAGGTCAAAAGCTTGATTGATTTCTTTTGGTAAAAAGGTACGGCCCTTGCTGGTACGGCCTGTACAGCAGCAACCTTTAATGTGTACGACACCTTGGAAAATGTGCCCAAACTCTGAAGAATGATCTCTGAAACAAGTCGCCTCTATCAACTGATGAAGATCTCTGTAAATCTCTGCCAAAATGGATGAATAAGCACAGTGTGTGATCCCTGTGTGAAATCGCCAAGTGCAAGCTTTAGCTGGTATTGCATAGCCTCAGTCTGCCTGATCTCTGAAGAGTTTTCGTTCTCCAGAAACGTTCGTCTACCAGAAACCCTAGGGTTTGCAAACTCCAATGCTCAGAGCAAAAGACAAAAGTCGAATAATAATAATCAGAATCGTTCGATTTTTCCTTGAGTGAAAATATATACTCGAAGAAATTCAACCCAATCTCCTTTTTTATTAATCATTTAAATAAATGACTTAATTCGCACTTTTAAACTTAGGAGAAATATTTAATAATTGGCGTCCTTATTTTAATGAATATTAAATACTCATTAAGTCAAAATTTAATACTTTATTATAAAGTATAATAAATACTTTATTATAAAGTATAATAAATACTTTATAACAGGCCAATTAATTAAATATTTAAATATTTCAATAAAGTGACTTTAATATAAAGTCTAAATATTAAATATTTAATAAATCATTAATTATTCCTTATTTCTCCATCCGATCATCAAACTCGAACTGGTCCTCTGAAATGAATGGTTGAACCTGTGTGCCTCGCCTAAAATAGTAGCTTCATCTCCAACTTCTAAAAATAGAAAGTTCTGAAAATGCACTCTGGAAGATTCTGCGAAGGCCCAACCTGACACAACTGCAAAACTGGAGCTACCAAACACTGAGCAACTGCCTCCGATGATCCTCTGCACCTATCTGTCAGCCTATGAGGATCGAAATAATAGGCTCACTCCTCGACAAGCAGTGTCAGCTAAAACGGGGACATGACAGTCCGCCCTCCCTGAAATTGCTTGTCCTCAAGCAATCTCTGCAAATACGAATGCACTGCACCACCTAGATCCCAAGGATAGTGCTGGACAATGTTCCTGCTGGCCACAACTGACTCCTGTAACTCCCACAACTGATCAGCAAGAATAGAATACCATTCCCTATTAACCTCAGTGCGGTCCAGCATAGGATCAAGAAACTCAGAAGGAGGCAAGTCAAATGACAAGCAACACTTACCCCCTAAAACTGCACGAGATATGTATCATCCAACATATCAAGTATGTGCATGCTAGAACTGTGCACCTGAAACAAATTGTGTACATGCGGATCAATCATGAAGCCATATGCACTCTGCACCATATACACACTGTGATACTCCTCTGTGAGCTGAGTCTGAAATCCCAGTGCACTAGTAGGATCCCAAACGCTATCATCACTCTACTCAAGACCAGGATCAGGTGAGTTACCCACATCAAACTCAAAGAGCAGATTGTCGTATAAAGATATAACATTCATCTCAAACAATGGATTGGTCACAAACGGACCCAAACCACTAGGCTGATCCCAAACGACTATCTCAGATTCCTCGGGGTATTGAGCATAACCATGCCTGGTCTGCACAAAATCCTCCTCTACCATCCCACTCTTCCCACTAACGAGAGAGATAGAACGAAGGCTGCCATCTGTAATTCCCCTCAACACATATTTCTTGCCCTGTACCTCAAATCTCATCTCCATTTTAGGCAAGTTGAGGGTGAACACACTGATGTCCTGAAGCCATCTCATACCCAATACTAAATCCATCCCACCCAGGTTGACTACATAGAAGTCTGCCTGAGCTGAGCTAGCTCCCTGAAATACAGTTCTGGATCCTTGTTATCAAATCGCTCTATGAGCCTGCTGGTGAATTCCTGGTAGGTATTGACTGCATGATGGCCTAGCGTATACATGTCGTGGTGCCACCAATCATGCGCTACTCCGTCAAGATGTAAAGTAGCAAATTTTATGGCCTCGTCCTCCTGCATAGGACTCAATGAAAGATAGTTGTCCAATTTTTGGACCCAAGACCTTGCTGATGTCTTATCAGACCCATCAAAATATGGCAAGGTAATCTTGCTAATAGCATACTACAAATCCCTATTCACCTGTGGCTGCGGCTGCTGATACTGAGGGGGTCTACGGTCAAATCTGCCTCCTCCTCTGGGTTTATAAACATCTATAAACTCATGAAATTTAAGTGCCTGTCGGATCTCAGGTGCTAGTGACATGTACTCACCATGAAACCTCGTCAAGTCTGCTACTAACATGCCATTATGTGGCTGAAACTCCTGATGCTGCCCCTGTTGCTCTGCCCCCGGAGTCTGAGGTGGAGTCTCCCTAGGTAAGAAAGTAGGCTGACCTGGCCTACGCTCCTGATAGATCGGTGATGGCTGTCATGGTATTGATGCCACTGGCTTGTCCACTGGTGTAGCCCCGCTCGTCTGTCGAATATGTATGTAATGAGGCTGTGTGGGTGTGCAATGGTACCCATCAACTGAGACATCATGTCCATCATATTATCATGCCTTCGTCTAAACTCCTCATCTGTAATATCACCCTCTGCATGCGCCTTCCCTAGATCCCTGCGAGTCTCTGAGGAAGTCTCACGTTCTGCCATTAGGGTTGCAACACTATTTTCACTACCGTCAGAACTAGATCTGTGAATACCAAGTACTCCTGATATTGTCTGACCTTCAGGGATAGGTGGACCTGTCCAATCTTCGTCTTTCCCTGTTCCTACGCCTCTAGTATACTGAATAATATCTCGGCTCATAAAAGGCAACCAAAAAGCATTGTACTCTAAAAAAGCAACTGAAAAAGCATAGGATGGCAGGATAACTGTGCTCTGATACCACTGTCAGTTACCAGATGGTTCTCTATTCTGAAACCCTAACTGAAACTGAAGTTTTTTTGCAAGTTTTGTGTTTTTGTATTTTTTTGAGGTTTTCAGGCAAAATATAAAAGCTGCGATTTTGCTAAATAATGCTAATAAATTCATATAAATTTCAAATGGCGATGAAAAGATTCTGAAATACTCAGAAACTAAGGAAGCATCATTTATTTCAAGTTCCAGAGCTATCACAAAGGTAAAGGACAACAAATGAATGAAATACAGATTTATTATGACAAAAACCTGACTTCTTTGCAGTCACCTTGGGAAATGTGCAACAGTACGGCCAGCTCCAAATACTCAATGTCCAGGCTCAGAAACAGAGGAATATCTCCCAGAAACCTAGGCGCCCCTTCTGGAAAAGACTAGAGGTCAAAAGCTTGATCAATTTCTTCTGGTAAAAAGGTATGGCCCTTGCTGGTACGGCCTATACAACATCAACCTTTAATGTGTACGACACCTTGGAAAATGTGCCCAGACGCTGAAGAATGATCTCTGAAACAAGTCGCCTCTATCAACTGATGAAGATCTCTGTAAATCTCTACCAAAATGGATGAATAAGCACAGTCTGTGATCCCTGTGTGAAATCACCAAGTGCAAGCTTCAGCTTGTATTGCATAGCCTCAGTCTGCCTGATCTCTGAAGAGTTTTCGTTCTCCAGAAACGTTCGTCTGCCAGAAACCCTAGGGTTTGCAAACTCCAATGCTCAGAGCAAAAGACAAAAGTTGAATAATAATAATCAGAATCGTTCGATTTTTCCTTGAGTGAAAATATATACTCCTTGAAGAAATTCGACCCAATCTCCTTTTTTATTAATCATTTAAATAAATGACTTAATTCGCACTTTTAAACTTAGGAGAAATATTTAATAATTGGTGTCCTTATTTTAATGAATATTAAATACTCATTAAGTCAAAATTTAATACTTTATTATAAAGTATAATAAATACTTTATAACAGGCCAATTAATTAAATATTTAAATATTTCAATAAAGTGACTTTAATATAAAGTTAGAAATATTAAATATTTAATAAATCATTAATTACTCCTTATTTCTCCGTCTGATCATCAAACTGCTGAACTGGGTCGACTCTGAGCTGAATGGTTGAACCAGGTGCCCTGCCCAAAATAGCAGCTTCCGCCTGACCTAACTTTCTAAAAATAGAAAGTTCCTGAAAATGCACTCTAGAAGATTCTGCGAAGGCCCAACCTGACACAACTGCAAAACTGGAGCTACCAAACACTGAGCAACTGCCTCCGATGATCCTCTGCACTTATCTATCAGCCTACGAGGATCGAAATAATAGGCTCACTCCTCGACAAGCAGTGTCAGCTAAAACGGGGACATGACAATTATCTTCTTTTAAGCCTTGTGATATCTCATCTATTTTTATGGGAAACAATGCATGCATGCATGTAATTGGGAAGGGTTCTATTGATATTGGGGATGGAACTTTCAATGATGTTTTGTATGTACCTCATTCGTCAAATAATATTCTTTCCATCTATCATATTACCCATGGCAGAGTAGAGAAGACTGTGGAATTCACTCCTTATTAAGTTATCATTAGAGAATTGAAGAGTAGAGAGATTATTCCTACTAGGATGCTTTATTATGCATCTTGGTTATCTAACTTTTCAAAATTTTCTTATGATGATGGATTTAAGCCTTTGGAAATTTATCACACTTCTAGTGTGGACCATGATTTTGAGAAAAGTTTTGGCTACCTGAACTTGGGTGTTCTCACATGTGATCTAGTTCTTGAGACTTATATCCCATCTCCTCCATCTACAATTTTATTTGATGATACTTGTATTGCTTCTTGTGATTTAGTGCAATAGGATATAAATCATCTTCTATAGATAGATACATGGGATGAGTACTTGAAAAACATCGTAGGTTTGTTTGTATAGTTTCACATTTCAAATTTGAGAGACACAATTGATTGCATACATATTATCTTTGATGGAGATGATACTTCTTCAGTTGTTGTGAGGGAACACTTTGACCCTCTTGTTCATTATCCACATGATCATTCATCATAGTTTGACATGAGCATGGACACTTTTGAGTGGCATTTGGAGGAGGAATATTTTCCTTTAGAGAAGACACTTGAGTCTTTGGATCTTGTTCTTCATTCATCTCTAGTAGATTTTAGATTGCCATCTTCATTAGTGTGGCCTAGAACACCTAAATTGGTATTGAAAGCTTTCAAAATTGACATGGAGACACATGATAAATTTTTAGAGACTTCGTGTACATCTTGAGTTTTCTTCCTACATATTATTTTTAAGAATGGGAAGACATCATCCACACACCTTTGTTTTTGTTTCTTTCTATAGGGAGGAACACTACCCAACAATCAAAGACAATATTCTATATTCAATTTTGAGCATCTACTATTTGTACAAATTATATTTTAAGGGGAAGATCCATGGTCTCTCTTCTCTCTTATGGAGGGGGACTTTTTCCTCACATGGGATTTTTTCCATCTCATCTTCTAGAGAGCATAGTTTTGAGTTTTATCTATTTTGGGTAGGAGTTTTATCCCATTGGGTTTTCTCCTTTTCTTTGTTTGTGATAGATTGCATTTTTTTATGGGTACCTAACATGACCTAGTAAGCATGGCCCATATTTGCATCATTTAAATTTGTTTACTTCTCCCTAAGTTACACCCAAGGGGCTAGAGGGAGTGTTGGTATGAATAAGGCATTTTACCTAACTAGTTTTCTGAGTAGGTCCTATTATCATGTTAAGTTTACTTAGTAGAATATTTCTAGAAGTCTTAGTTGTCATGTGATCTTATCTTGTCCCCTAGTTATCATATGACATAAGATTAAGACACTTTTCATCATCCTAGTTTGTCTATCTCTCAACCTTGCCTATATAAGCAAGGTATCATTTATATATTATTGCAGGTATTGAATAATGCACATCATTGATCACATTTGGTGTAATATATTTTACATCCATTATTAAAAAATTATTTAATAATTTTCTCTCTTATAGACAGTTATTTCATTTTTTGTAGGTGATTATGGGAGTTTAAGTCCTTTAGTGACTCTAACACTTTATAAGGAAATACCCCTCTTTAAATTATTCTAGATGAAGGAGCCTTTCCCACTTAACTCCATATGAAGAATATCTTCATCAATTACCCCTCCCAAATATTTGGAGTTAATAATTCTTTCCCATGGTTTATTTGGATTTTTGCACCATCTTCATTATAATTTGACAACTAAATTCTAGAAATTAAATTTTGAATTTCATAGACCAAGAACACCAACCTCCTTAGGATTTCAAACCAAATAACAATTCACCAAACTTCATTTTATATTTTAAGGATTACTATCCCATATGAATTTTTTGAGAGTACCAAGTTCCTTGAGAAAACATTTAGGGGCGGTTAAGATTAAAAATTGGTAGATGGGAAGAGCTTGGAGAATATATTTTAAGAGATCTAATCAGATTGCTAAGGATCGATCCAATGGAAGCTCTAGTGACTAACCCTTAAATGAAATATGTCCAGATTTCTCTTCCAATATCTCTTCTCAAACATATAACAAAAAGATAAATTCTCAAATATTCCATCAGAAAAGATCTAGTGTAAAAATGAAGAATGTTTGAAATTCTATGCTAAATAACCATAGGTGTGTTAAAAAATAAAATGCTAGAGTTATCTTCATTAATTTGCTGACCTAAAATAGATAAATAAATATCTAACATTTTCCTAAAATTAAATGCTTCTTCTGTCTTGGCTAACCCCGTAAAAATTTTGTCATTCGTAGATTGAATATGAGTTTGAGAATTTATATTTTCAGACCAAAACCAACCTTCAATGATACCACTCCCATAATATTGATTTATCAAATGGTGCAAAATTTCTACCATAAAAATAAATAGATAAGGAGATAACGGATCCCCTTACCTAAGACCTCAAGATGTTAAAAATAGAGTTGTGGGAATACCACTGATCAACATAGAGAAGGAGGCCAAAGATACACAACTCATAATCCAATCAACCCAATAAAAAAAAAAATCCAAAAGCTTGTAAGATACTATGGAGAAAATATTGTCTAACCCTATCATATGCCTTAGACATATCCAACTTATGAACATGTCATTTTCTTGCAAGGTTGACATGGATTGAATGAATTTTTCTACCACAACAAAACCATCCAAAATTTGGCACCCTATGATAAAACCTCCTTTCTTAGGGGAGATCAAAGATATCAAACACTTGTTTATTCATTTTGCATTGATCTTAGTAATTATGTTGTAGGTCACATTGCAAAGAGCAATGGGATGAAACACGTCCAAAGAAGAAGCTCCATATTTTTGGGAATTACGCCAAGAAAGGTAAAATTGATAAATTTTAGCATTTTCTTATTATTCTAGGACTCTATAACCAATTCCAATAGATAATTTTTTGAAAATTCCCAAAATTATTGAAAATTTCTATTAGGAAACCATCAAGTCCAAGAGACTTACTTTTCTTCATCTATAAGATAACAAACTTCAACTCATCCATTGAAATTGGTTCTAGAATTTGTATATTTGTGTCCTCTTTGTTGGTGTAAATAGATATTTTACTATCTAGGTCCTATTTACATGTTAAGTCCACTTAGGTCCTAGGAAGGAATCTTTCTAGATAGTTTTAGTTGCCACTAGATCTTATCTTATCTTTTGGAATTTAATGCTTGTGTCCTAAGTTATTTAATATTTGTTGAGGTAGTTGTCTCATTGTACAAGGTTAAGACACATTTCAAGATCTTGTCTAATCTTATCTCACAACTTGCCTTTATAAGCAAGGCATCATTTGTACATTAGGAACAATTCAGTTGAGTTAGTTCAATATATCCTTGCAATCTTGAGTATTGCATATTGGCCATAATCTTGCATCCATTATTGCAAATCTACGTTCTTACTTTTCCGTCTTGTAGAAGGTTGTTTTTTTGTTTTTGTAGGTGATCCTAGAGGCTTGAGTCCTTGAGTCACTCTAACATGGTATCAGAGTTTCAGAATTGCAAAACCCCTTCTTATATTTGAGGGTGATTTGAGCTTGAGCTTTATTAGGGTGTGTATTGGGGAAAAAAGGATTGTACAGTTGAGTCTAGAAAGCCAAAAGACACCTATTTTTATATAAAATACTTGATATGTGGGGGAAAAAATTGAATCATTTTTGGAGGGTTTGATGAAAATTTATAGTCAATAGTCCATACAATCCATACAATGTACAAATCCATATGTTCCTATAGCATTCACAGGAATTAGCAGGCTATACATTGGAATCTAGTAGGTAATATTCTTCGGCCTACATTGGTTTGTACGTCTATAGGTCAAATTGCATGGCACGATGGAGGCTACAAATTTCATAATTTTTAATTTTTTTTTTAAATCGTAGGGTTTTTATTTTATTAAAAACTTTATATTGCATTGATTTTATTTGGCACTCAGTGCTAGAACACACCCTCAGGCACAACGCCAACACCTAGGGCCTAACATCTAGTGAGTGCTCCACCAACCATCATGTTGGGAATGATGTCGCTAAGCCTGCAAATTGTGAGCCATCCATATGATAACATTTATATTTTAATTTTTTTAAGTATGTGGTCATATTAGCAACCAAGAGCTAAAAATTCCAACTCCTAGGTGCTTTAATTTTTTCCCCTAGGCCCTAATAGGGCAATTTTTCAAAACACCATAACTTTCTGCTAGGGTGTCAAAATTTTACAAATGTGATATCGATGGAAAGTTGGTTCCAAGCACTTCACAATGGTGTAAGATATTTTTTTAGATTTTTCCTCAAGTGAATTTTATTTTTGGTTGAAGTTAGATTTTCCTTTTTAGATCTCTGAGCTCATAAATTTTTGCCAGATTGTCCAATTTTTGTGATTTTATGGTGTTGGAAAGGTATTTTAAGGAGCTCTACATTTCTATTCATGCACTTTTTTCTAGATTCAACCCCAGGTATCTTTTATTCATATTTTTGTAAATTTTCATTTGATTGATTACTTGGACATACCGACACCTGGAGAAGATTTTTCCTCTTATGAAGGCTTCATTTTTAGTGTACATCATATTGGAAAATTGTACTTTCAGTTTGAGGATCTCATTCTAATATATTATTGTAATTTTCCATCTTTTATCCATCTTAACATTGTAAAATCTAGAACACAATTTTGGTATTGTAATCACACTATGTATATAAAATGCCACATTATATTATTGGGGGGATTCTTGATTGAGTGATTTGGGGGGGGGGGTCTCATGGTGTATTATTTTGATCTATTTTGCTTGTGCTCTTCTTTTTCCATGGATTATTCTAAGGTTCCTTTGTTGACATCATATAACTATTCAGTTTGGCATCAACATGCATGGAGTGTACTAATAAATCAAGGTCACTCTCTATATGTTGAAAATAAGGTACCTGAACCTACAAATGTTGATAAAAAGATAAATGGATGATTGAACATACTAAAGTTGTTGGATGTATTCATAGCCTAGTTTCTCAAGATTTATTGTTTCAAATTGAATCATGTAAGAATTCTCATGAAGCTTGGGATAAATTGAAAACATTGTACTGTACTATAGATGAGGTAAGAGGCTATCAAATTGATAATGAAGTGATGAGCCTTGATCCTAAGAACTTTGAAAACATCTAAGACTACATTTCTAAGGTTAATAATGTAAGAGATCAATATAAAGCATGTGAAATTTGCATCCTTTTCTAAGATGTTAATACATGAGCAACGAAAGATTCTATTGATAGGTCTCATCAGGTCATCTAAACCTTAGGAATATTGGCTAGTCAACTAAAAGAATTAGAACATATTGATAAGAAATAGAAGAAATCAAAGAATAATCCACATTCAGATCAACCAAAGAATAAATCCTCTTCCATAGAGAAATCATCTAAGATGGCTCAGAAGCCTACTTTTTCATATTGTAAGAAGCTTAGGCATGATGAACATTCTTGTTATAAGAAGGATATTGACGAGTTGAAACATCTTCTAAAAAATAATCATATTGATTTTCCTTCTAGAATGCCTAAGTCAACTTATTCATAGTCTTCAAAACAATCTAAAAAGGACAAAGGTCATGCTACTATAGGTAAAGTTCTTTGTGCTTTTTCTACTCTTAGATAAGGGAGATGACTTCTAGATTTAGGAGCATCTCATCATATGGTATATTTGCAGTCTATATTCTCTTCTTTGGAGCCTTGTACTATGTCTCCTATTTTTGTGGGAAACAATATATACATGAGTGTAATTGGTAAGAGATCTATTGCTATTAGGAGGGAGCTTTCAATTATGTTTTATGTATACCTTATTTGGAGAACAACCTTCTTTCCATATATTAGATTACATGTGGTGGAGATGGGAGGACTATGGAATTAAGTCCTAATTCAATTATCAAATTAGAGACTTGGAGAGTAGAGATATTATTGCTACCGGTATGGTTGATCATTCATCTTGATTATACACCTTTGCAGATTTTTATTTTGATGATGACATTGTTCCTTCTGCTATTGATCACACTTCTAGTGTGGACCATGATTTTGAGGAGACTTTGGGATTCTTGAACTTGAGACTTCTCACATCAGATCCCATTCTTGAGCCTTGAATTTATCTCCATATTATGTTGCATTCGATGATGCTTGTGTTGTCATAGTGTTGCCCTCTTATAATTCAATGCAACAGGATCTACATTGTCTTCCAGCTACATCTACTTGAGATGCATACTTGAAAACCATTATTGGGTTGCTTATTGAGTCCCACATTTTAAATTTGGGAGACACTATCGATTGCATACATCTTCTCTTTAATGGAGATGATCCTTATTTAGTTCTTGCAAGGGAATACTTTGACCCTCTTATTCATTTTCTACATTATCATTCTTCACAGTTTTACGTGAGTATGGATACCTTTGGATAACATTTTGAGGATGCTTCTATCTTTAGAGAAGGCATCTTTGTCTTTGGAGTGTGTTCTACATTCGTATCTATGAGATTATCAATTGACATCTTCAATTGTGTGACCTAGAACACTTTTTTGGAGTGTGTCAGCTTTCAACATCGACATAGAGACACTGGAGGATAGTTCATAGACATCACATATCATTCTTATTCCCACATCTTCCTTTTAGGAATGAGAAGACATCCTACATATCATCATGGATTTTTTCTTCCTAAGGGGAGGAATGTTGTTCGACAAGATTGGATCATCTTCAACATTCAATGTCGAGCTTCTACTATTGTAGGAGACTAACCATTGAGGGGGTTGCATGGTCTCTCTTCTTCTCTTTTATGGGGGGTATTTTTCCTCACATGGGAGATTTTCACTTTTTCTTGGTCCTTTTTCCTCTCTACTTTGGTACCTTATCGAAACCTCCCTTCTTGATATGCTTCTATTGGATCTCTAACACAAGAGGAGCCTTATTTTTACCATCTTCATTTTCCCCTAATTTTTTTATGAGATTCAATATTTCATTGAAATAATTTACCTCTAATTGAGTTTTTGTCATGAGAATAGAGACCACCCCTTCTACATGTGTCTCAGTGTGTTTCTAATGCATGTAATTTAACTCAAGACAAGTAGGAGGAGGAATTTCCCCTTATTTTAACAAAATTGTTATTTCTAGAGTTGGAAAATGAGAGGGATTTTTACCTAGATATGAGAAGTGCACATCCTTTCCATCCATATTGATATCTAGATCCCCAGTGACGAACTCCTCAAAAATTTCAAATTAACATAAAATATATTACCAAAATTTTCTATGGAGATACCTTTATATGGCGATTCACATATTTCACATTTGTATGAGATTTAATCGGAATGAAACATTTTAATTCTATCCCAATAGATTTCATTGGAGCCTTGCCCTTTGCCTTTTGGTTTGCCAATTTCACCTCAAGAATAGGAGGGGAAGATTTAGAACCCATATTTTAGTAGTTTCTCTATAAGTTCCCATATTCATGATGTGTATGACAATGAAAATAAACAACCTTATAATCCATATGTTGAATCTAGTTCATGTTTCCCAATCTGATCTATAAGGATTTAGGAAGTGGGTTACTCAAAGGGTTGAGTGAGAAGGTTCTAAGGGTTTCCTAGTGATGATTGTTGTATATTATAAAATATTCAACCACAAAAATTTCATTGGAAACCTTGAGAGATAAATACAAACAAGAATTTTATAGGGTAACTCCTGTATAGGATCAAACCCCACATGTTAAGGTTTGATGAAAAGCCCCATTTGGTTGTAGAAATATGGACATACTTCAAAAATATTATTTCAATATGTCATCCTATAGAACACCACAAAAAATATCTATTAGTTGCTAAGATGATTTCTAAATTACCTTCAAGAGTCCAGATATTTCTAAAACCACATCTCCAAGAAAGACATAAAAATTTGCAAGCCTGTAAATTTTTAAATGAGAGCATGATTTGTTAAATATAGGACATCATCAATCACAAACTTTGGGTTGGTAATCAAACATGATAATATTTACAGTTCTACAAATATTTATTTGACCTCGGTCGAGCTTCCATAGAAGGACCAAATTTGAATTTATTAGTTGCATGTAGAAGGGAATTAATGGGGTTCACATAATTTGATGAATAAGTCTCATCTCTATTAAGAGAAACCTTAAAAATAAAAATAAAGGGTCCCTAGGATCCCCATTAGTTTCCATACTAACAACCACTATGAACCTCAAGAAAAGAAATTCAACCCACAATCAAAAGGAAAACAAAGACAACACTAAACAACAATGAATTATCCAGACAATCAAAATCAAAGGCAATAAATACCCAAATCAAGGCAAAAGCCAAGCATGCAGAGAAAAAATAGCAATGACTAGGCCGTTGAGGCTCTCACACTAACCCAAACCATACACTGTGTGTCATCACCATCACTTCCTGGCATCATTATACTCACTACTATTACATACATATATTTTACTTATATATAAATATTTTACTTTATATATACATACACACACATATTACTTATTTTATTTTATATGTGTATGCATCTATATATAATTTTTATTTTTTTATTTTATAGTACTTATTTTACTTATTTACTTATTATTACTATTATTATTATTATTATTATAACAAGACCTTGTTTAAGTCTAGGAACCAACAAAAATGGGGCCTATCTTAGAGTTCAAGTCACAACCACCAATAAAAGGCCATATTATTGATGAGATATCAAACAAAAAAGTCTGAAACCTAACAAGGTCATGTTATTGCAAAGTTCTTGCCAAATGCTAGCAGGATGATTTTGTTTTTTGAAGTTTTGAAAAATTGAAAATAACTCTGGTCTAATTGAATTGGTGTCAAGAATGAACTGTTGATGATCTTTTAAATTTATATTTATGGTGTTGCTATCCTTTTCATGATTTTTTTGGATTAGCTGGTAACAACTGGACAAAGTTCAATAATTTTGGTAGTTTATTTGTCAAAAATCTCTTCAACAAAGACACTATAGTTACATATTTTTAAAGTTCAAAAGTGACAATCACCCAATCTCACTTGAATAGAAATTGAAAGAAATACAAAATATTAAGATCACATCAAAGTTGTAGGATATTTCCTCTTTCATTACTAGATATTTGTGTCTACATATTAGAAATTATATAAATATGATATTGTTGGACCATATCCATATTTAGATGTATCAGTATAGAAGTGCATGAAATAAGAATGAAATAAAAAATCATTAAGATCACATCAAAGTTGTAGTATATTTCCTCTTTCAATATCAAAATAAAACTTTGTAAAACACTCATATTATGAGAAAATATTCAATCCCTAGCCATTGAGGTGGAGCACCTAACCCAAAATCCATTCATCTTTAAAATACTCTATATTCAATGTCATATCACATTGGTCCACCATAAAATATCATTTAACTCAACTATGTTGATGAAATAAAAATACCCAAAATACAACTCAACCCAACATACCTTTTATACATGAAACAAAATAGAAGTTGATAGTTTAACAATCCAAGATCCTCCACTTCATTTTTTTTCTTAACAATCTTCTATAACAAGCCAAGATCTTCAATATGAATTTATTTTATAAAATTTACTATTGTCCAAGAGAGTTCTCTACTTGCTTTTGCATGTTGTCTATTATTGTACATGTTCTTAAGGGTGGAGACAAATGACTAAAAGCACTTGAAATGCAACAATTAATTAATTGCATTTATTTAATGAATATCAAATGGAATTAATTCATCATCTACTTCAATCATTGTTCACAAATAATGTCATCCTCTTATATAAGGGATTTTAGTTGCTTTAATTGTTTTCTAAAATATCTACTTTAATAGGAACACAACAATTTTCCTAGAAATAAATTTGTATTATCTTTCTTATAAAAATTTCCATTTTAAAGCCGCTCTAAAGAGAAGAAGCTTCCAACTTCAACGACACTACATCAAGGATGTTATAGTTGATAATTGGGAGTTGAAAAGAAAAATATAAAAATAAATTTGTTTTCTCCTAGATATGTAAAAAAAACCCAAATAAACTAATGCATGTTGCATCAAGTCCATACCATATGTATTTGATACTTTAAACATTTGGTAACTATGAGTTGGAAAGAAAATTTGGAGTTTTTTTGGCATAAATAGAATCATCTTATGTAAATAACCATTCATAAATAAAACAAATTCAAATTGTAGACTTATTTGATTATGGGAAGTGGGGAGTTGAAAATAAACTTATAGAAATAAATCAATTTCCCTCTCTTTATAAAAGATATTTATTTTAAAGCCACTTAAAAGGTACAACCTAGACACTTCAACTTTCACCAATATGCTCCTACATCAAGGTTTTGTCAGTTAGTATTTTGAAGTTAGAAATAAAATATTTGGATAAATACTTTTAGCCTATAAAAATATATATAAATGGAAGCTTTTTTCTACGTGGGGTCTATTACTAAATATGTAGTAATAGAAAACAATAAATTTATGCTCCACTAACTTCATATGTTTCTTCATGATTATTGATCCAAAGTAATAGATTTAGGCTTTAATTTAGAGTATTTAAATGGATTATAGTTGTAATGAAAAAACAATATTATGACACAATTTATATGTCATTAGAGTGATATTTATTTGAGACTAGATGAGGTGATAGAGATTGGCCTTATCAATGAAATTGGCATGGATGGAATTGATTTTCCACGTGAATCGTTTGATGATGATGATGATGACGATGGCGATGACGATGATGGTTCTATGATAAAAATGGATTGATTATTGTTTTACACAATGGTATTCAATATTGTATCCCAAGATGAAAGACCGCCCCATCCCAAACCATTGCAAGGAAAACTATAGTTTTGAGGGGGAACTACAAAAATATTGATTCGTAAGTGATGTTTTTATTTCATTCTATTACTATTAACATCTCATAAAGAAAAAGGTAGAAGTAGGATAATTAGATAGTTTTCAATTCATCCAAATGGTAAAAAATGATTATGATTAATCAAAAGATTGAGATAAAATAGATTCTACCTTAGTATTATATAAAAATAAAACAAAATAAAGGTAAAGACCAATACCTTTAGTTGGTAGAGAAATACAAATCAAAATTTAAAAAAATTACATGATATTTGAAATAAACATATATTAATTTACTAAATAAATCTCTAATTGCAAAACAAATTGATCTCTAGTTCAAGTTATTTCAAATAGTTATTTTAAATGACACCCTCTAAAATAACTTGGACAAACTCCCTATTGATTTAATAACATAGAATCATTGCATTGAATCTATCTTATGTTTTTTTAAATTATCTCCTAAATCGACCATTCATAGTTGTGTAACCCTATTATTAATAGATCAACCTGTAAATAGCAAATCCAAACTAAAAATATCTTAGAGAAGCCATGATTGTTGGTTTCTCCCCTTTCCAACTATTATTTTTGATAAGATAAGTTGCATTTACAAGGTGTACTACCCTTTACATGAAGGATTCTAGAGGGATAAAATCAAATCAAAAACCAAAAACTAACATAATAGTCTAGTTACAACAACAACAGATAAACACAAAAAACTTACAAAAACAACAGACAAAGAGCAGAAGAAAATCCCACCCAACAACAACACACACCCCACCCATCACTTAGCTAACCCTTCCCACTCCTCAAAGAGGAATTTAATTACATTGTCCCCCACCCATTTTTTGTTGGAATCCTCCACAATTTTCTTATCAACCTCCTCTTTCGGCACATCAGACAGGGTAATAGCTGAGTGGTGTATTACCTTAACCGTGAAGCATGTTAGCTTGATGAATTTCCTTTCCATTTTATCAACCTGATTCCATAGATTATTGAGCTCTTCACCTTTGTCTGCTTCCTCCTTGTTGGTCCCCTTAGTTTGAGTTGGATGATCCGAGAACTCCGGTGTGGATTTCTAGAGGATCATCTTATTTAACTCAGAGAAATAACTCGGACCTTCCAAAAATTCCTCGGTCTCTTCCACAGTGTCATGCTTGCTTTCCTCTTTGTCACCCTTCTACTCAGAACTACTAGAAATATCATCCACTAGAACCTCCTTCTTGTTTTTTTCCAATTTGTTTGATCTCCTAACACTAGTTTGCTCAGTTCCCATATCCACATTGGTTGCAACTATCGTATCACCTTGGGAGTCTTTGTTAGTAAAGTCCCTATCCTCGTTGTCTATCAGTGATTCCTCAACCTGGTAAGGGGTGTAGTGCCTCTCATGTTCTGATACTCTGATACTGCTTTGGTGTGTGTGTTTTGCTTTAGTGTGATTTCTGGTTATGTTCTGATGCATATTTGATACTATGTTTGACAACTTTTCTGCCATGTGTTGGGCATGGTAGACAGTTATGCTTATTTTCTTATGATAGTTGGACTTATGTGTGGGATACTCATGTTATGATGATACTTTGTGAGTTATTTTGATGATGTGATGCCTAGATTTTGTTTATTGTATTTGATTCAAGTGAAGGAGATGGGGTAGCATCACTGATCTGTGCGCCCTACCTCACTGTAACTCTCCTTCACAATGTGTTTGACTATGAATTATTTGCATGTGTATATGTTGTTTGACGTTTTGTGTTATGTAGGAATGTAGGTACCGGGTGTCGACTCCACCCACATTGTTGGGTCTGAGCAAATCCTACAAACCCAATGGTTGATGTGGTTAGGGAGTTGGTAAGAAAGTACCCCCGCCTATGTTAGTGGTTGGTCCAGGGATTGTTCATGTCGTGTTCGTACTTTGTTCGCGTGGGTATGGTTGTTAATTAAATCATTTTATTTCATGAGTTTTATAAGTGTGTTTATGGCTTGGTCTAGTGCTTTATGATTTAAATTAAATGCTAGTCTATGGTGCAAAATATTAAATTAATGAAAGGTTCAATATTGCTTATGATATTAATACTTTGGAAAATTATGGTGTACATTAGCACTTTTATTGTTATTTTAAAATGTGAAGCTATCCTTTAATTTAAATCATTAAATTAAATAAATAGTTAGATAAATTATTATGGTTTATTTTTAAAAGAAATAAAGTTAAGGAAATCATTATCTTATTTGTTTTAATTAGAAAAAAGGTGATTTAATAAAATAAATTTTAAACTTCAATTATAATTAAGTGAAATGTTGTTTAAAATTATTATTAATTAATTGTTTATTTTTCAAAAAATTAATTTTACTAAAATGAAATTAAAATATTTAAAAGGCATATTTTTTGGTGTAAATTAATTATGGAAGATTCTTCTTCCAAAATTGGAAAATGGCAGAAATGGTAGGTTAAGTGGAATTTGCATGGGAAAGTTGTCAGAAAATTTATGACAACTTCTGATTTGGCTTTTTTGGAAAAAGTCTATTTCCAAATATTGCTTTTTTGAAAAAGCAAGAGGAAGGAAATGAAAAATGAAAAAAATGTCTGCAACTCAAAAAAAAAAATTGTTGAAAGTTTTTCTAGGATTAGGAATCTGTGTGGTTTTTCGTTGATTTGATCTGAGAAGATTTTATTTTTGGCTTGCATTGGGTTTTGTTGTCGAATCCGTTGTTGCTGGGGTTTTGAATCTCCAGATTTTGGAAGATTGCAATAGGCTGGAGTTGTGCATCATTTTGTCCTCGAATTGAGCTTTGCGTAGGACTCCAGGTAATTCAAATTTCATAATTTGATCTCTATAGATTTAGTTTTTAAAAGGAGAAAGGAAATTTTGTTTGAAAGAGAAAATATGTTTTCTGTGTGTGTTTGGGAAAATCCCATTCTCTGTAATTATTTCTTCTTGTCTGCAGATTTCTCCTTCCTCTCTGTAATTTTCATTATGGAATTCCTGTTGAAATCTTGACTCCCTCTGTCTTTGGAATCTTCTCAGCTTTAAACCTCTGAAATCTCTCTCGTCTAAGAACCCTTTTGTTCCCTGTTGTCACTGTATTTTTTTCATGGGAAAATTGTTGGATAAAATAAACATATATATGATATTTTATTATGTTATGTAGTTTTTAAATATTAATGTGGATGTTTTAATATATATATATATGTAGGAAATGTGAGCAAATAATGAAAAATAAAAATAAGTTATTCTTTGGAAAAATATATATATATATAAAGGGGAAAAATGTTATTTGTAAATTATGTTTGAAAATGTCTTTTAATTTAAGTTGTATTTAGAATCTGAGGAAAATGAAAATGAAATTTGTGATTTAAAATATACTGTACAATTTGATATCATTATTTTCCAATCAAACTATACTGTGATATATCATAATAGTTGTTTAAAATAAATAAATATTATAATCAGATTTTGAACTTAGAAGATTAATATCTTAAATCTTCTTTTTACTTTCAACTGATTTTTAAAATAAAGATTAGATTTCCATTATCTTAGAAAAATCATAATTTAGAATATACTATGTGGAAAAGATTTAAAATTAGAAAATAAAATATAGTTAAAAAAATTGAAATTAGTGAATGTTTTATAATTGGTTTTTAATAGATTTAGTTAGTATCTTTAATTTAAAAAAGAAAGAAAGTTTATTTTATTATGTTTAGATAAATCATGGAATTATCATTGCTGCTCTTTAATTAGCTTTTTAGCAAGTTTATAGACTTAGATATTTAATAAATGAATTATTTAAGTGTAGGAAGATATTTATTAAATTGATTATTGTGCTTGGGATAAATAGAAGTATTAGTGAATTTCCTTTGATTTTTTATCGATGAAAATTGTTATTTGATTGAGAATTGGATGATTTATTATTTAAATTCCTTATAGTTAATGATATGGTGTTATTTAATTGGATGTGATATTTTACTTTGTTCTTGTATGGATTAGCATTATCTCCAAAGGTTAGGGAAAGTGTGACTGTATTTCTATGGTTGCATCTTTTGGTTCATGTTGATACCATGTGGGAATTTGTGGCTGGTACCCTATTGTGAGTTATGATTCTTTTGGTTGAACATTGCGGTACTTTTTTCTTGGTTTTGGTTTTAGGGCAACCATAAGGGAGAGTGGCTCTTCTTAGGGCCAATGTACAAGTGGTCACCATTGAAAGAGTTTCCCTAATTAAGTGAAAACCTAATTAATTTACTTAGTGGGTTGGGTTATCACATAACAAGATAAAAATATACTCCTCACCCCTGTCGTTAGTGCTCCCAAAGGCTAAGGACGGGTGGGAAGACCTAGTCGGTAAGGTCACTACCTTGTCTTCATGAAAGGTAGATGGCTCTGCATGAGTCACCCTATGGGGAGACACCTTCAAATAGGATGTTTGGTTAACCATAGATGGAAGCGGCTCCTAGATTATAGGTAGTATGGTGAATCCATGAGGGCCATGTGATGACACTCTCCCATTATGCCCCTTTGTTTCCCTTGTTCTTGTGCCTCTAGAGTTATTTTAGTTGTTTGAGTTTTTTATTTACTGTTGATGTTTATGTTGTCTGTGGGCTTGAGTCTTGTGATGTGTGTCCTTTATGTTTGAGTTTGTGGCTGAGGGTTCTTTCTTATCAACTCTTTGCACGGGGGGTGTTCCTTTGGGTCCATGCGGTTGGGTGGAAACGTGCAGTGCAGCCATGGGGTCCCCAATTGTGATCATGGCATGGATGCAGTTGCAGTGATCTTAGAGCTTGCACGGAGAATATTGTACCTATAAAGAGTTCTCTTTCATTATTGTACTTTTGTATTATTGATTGTACCCTTCCCAATGTTATAAGGGGAATGGCCTTGTAATGTAACTTTGATTTTATATTGTGTTGTATTTGTGGAAATATATTCCACATTTGTAACTATGAAATTTAAAGATGAATATAGTATTATGTGATTTATGTTTATGAATTTATATCTTATTCTTGTTGTACTTATATCATGTTTTATTGTCGTTTCTTTCTTCCACTTTAGTTAGTATCGTTTATCGTTAATTGTTGGGTTCATTTAAGTAACGCACCATGTAATCCATAGGATTAGGTTAATGCTTTATGTTATATCTATGTTGTATAAATGTTTCTTTGTTGCATTGTGTAGTTGTTATTTTCAAAAAAAAAATTATTATGTTTTGTGTTGTAGTTGTCCTATGGGGATTGTGTGGCAGAGTGTTACAAGGGGTTCTCTTCTTACCCTTTTTTTGTTCCAACCTCGTATTTGAATGATCCAAACTCACACCACATTTTTTCTTTTTGACTGGGGGTTTGATTTTAGGATCCTTGGGGAGGTTGACATGCCACAAAGTCTTTCATTCGGCCCAACAAAAGCAGACGGAGAGGGTTTCTTAGGGGAATGGTCAAAATTTTTATATTCCTCAATTTTAATGGTTGAGATGGGTTTAGGAGGATAGAGGTCCAAGTGAAAGTGGTACAGAAGCAAAATGAGGCCTTGGTGCAAGGGAAAATGGGGTAGTTTGTCAGGTTTTTGGCCTCTAACTCCACAGTTTCCCTCACAGAGCTTTCGAGAGAAGAAAGTAAGAAGAAAGGAATGCTTATGAGCATCCTATGTATAAGATGGTTTAACAAAGGAAAATGATAAAATATTAAACGTTAAACCTACCCTTAAGGGTAATGTACTTCATTATAGCCATATAAACTTGGTCC
>VDFB02382437.1:0-105222 GCA_007258455.2 Sequoia sempervirens | reverse complement strand
ACAATATCATTCATTAATCACATATTTAAATCTATTTCATCATTCAAAAACTACATGCGCTATACCAGTCATTTGGGAAGTCAACAGGGTAATAAATACAGACATGTCAACATGATCGGCTACATGAACATGAAAGTGTATTGCTACAGGATATCCCCCAATAAAAGGTTTCAAGAGAGTTAAACAACCATAATCAACAGAAGTAAAGGTATTAAAAGTACACCATGATATCCAAATGATGAGCATATTTTGGGCTCATCATTTTTCCCCCTACTTAACCCAATGTCGGTCCTCCAACATTAAACTTCCTGGTGGTCTCTCTGATATCAGTGGCTAAGGAATGACCCTGAAATGGAACTCCAAATTTGTAACAAAAGCCTCTGTAACTCTGCCATCCTTCATACCTATGGGCTTCTATGTCTTCATTAAGTTTTGTAGCCTGATAGGAATAAAGGGGCCACATTAGCACAGGAGGTCTAAATGTTAATGGCAACCACAATTCAAACCTCTTTTGGAGTCCTAACTGTATGTATTTTCTTGACCGTTTAAGAGCTGCTATAAAATTTAGTGGACTATGAGGTTCAGACTTTCTTAACCCAACAGTTAATCTTTCCCACCTCTTTTCAACTCTAGAGTATGAAAGTCTCCAAAACGAGTATGATTGTTCCTAAAATTCATCATGTACCTATTTCCTGAGATCAAATATTTTCACTCTGGCTATATCATTATTAAAACCATATGTCAGAGTAAGCCAGGTTTTCAGCATTGTGCGGGGGTCTAAACTCTCAGAACGTAATGGAACAGGCTCATTCCTTTCGGCTTCTTCATAGGTTTCCCATTGCCTGCCATAATTTGCTTCATTTGCTTCCCAAGACATAAGTGATCTCAAATGGATATCACCAATATACATAAGGGGATTCCACTTTGTTTCAAATGGAATTAAGAAGCCATGAAGGTAAAATTCACACAAAGAATTTCTGAGCCAATTAGGGGCTGCCTGATATGCATCATAAAACTCTTTAGCATTGTGAAGAATAGGATTCTGATTTCTGGAAATTCTCATCAGTTGAAACCACAAGAACTGTTCTTTGAGGCACAGAGTATAAACTCTGGGTGGTGGTCTGCATTCCATAATCTGACTAGCTACCTTCAACATTTCATCCATCTTTTCTTTTAACTCTTGAATTTCCAGTTTTTGCACTTCAATTTTCTTTTCCAGTTTCTTCTTTTCCTCCTCCCAAAGACTTTGTTGCATTTCAGTCTTGGCCAGGTGGCGGAAAGTCAGGGTTTGTAATGTAATCGGTTTCCATGTAGCTTTGACATATTTCAAAAATTCAATTAAAAATGTTTTCTTATAAACAACAATGGCTTGACAAGTTGCAGGGGGAATTGAGGCTCCATTGACCACTTCCAATGGTTCAGTCTGTTCTTCCTCTTGCTGCAGGATAAATTCCTATTGCTGCAGTGGAGAAGACTGTGTTTCCTCTGAAATTTGCATAGCCACAGCAGCCAAGTCATCAAGACTTGGTACTCCCCTTTTATTATGCTCAACTTCCCTTGTCTCAACTTGTTCTTCTTCAAGAATAACAAATGAACTCTATGTAGCACTTTTAGACATATTCTGAGAAACATCAGGTTCAGACTTAACAGATTCTTCTGAAATTATAATAACCTCAAGTTGAGGTGAAGCAGGGGATACTTTACATTGTGTTCTTGTAGAAACTCTTCTTGACAGTGTTGTGGCTACAGGAGGTGCTCTCGTAGCCTTCCTCTTTTTGAATTGCCTAGAAGGTTCTACCTTGTCAGAAGATGATGGTGAACTGGTGATGGCAACAGGTGTTGCTGTAGGAGACAATGCTACAGGGGAAGAAGCTGCAGGAGAAGAACGTTGCCTTTTATGAGAAGGGGAGTCAGATTCTGGGATTTGCTTAGCCCCAGATGACTCTCCGACCTTAGTTTTTCCTCTCTCTCCTATTGGCAGCCCTAGTTTGCACCCAGGAAGAGGACTCCGGTGTGAGAGCTGCAGGACAAGGTGCTACAGGAACAGACGATGCTTGCCCTGTTCTTCGACTAGTGGACGCTATTTCCTCTTTCTTTTTCTGAGGCCGTGGGGTAAGTGCTCTAGGGGGTTCTAGACGTTGCAGGCTCTTCTGGGCAACAAATTCTTCCCAAGAAAGAGGTGATACATCTCTCAAAGAGCGTGCAATCAAAAATTTTATGAGGCCATGGTGAGCAATAGAATTATCTTTCCCCTGTTGGGTTCTGTGGGCACATTGTTCTAGAAAGTTTAACAAAAAGTTCAGAACATTAACAGCTAATCCATGCCTCATATGACTTAGCAATTTGAAGTGGTAAGAATGCAGGTAGGAGAAACAACCTTCACAAGTTAAATACCTGATTATGAAAGCAGTGTATTCTTGGTATGGAGGAGGCAACGACACTTGCTTGCATCCCTACTTTGAGACCTCCAAAGGTCCATCAGTGGGTATTGAAAATTCTACCCTTGCAGAGGCACCGAAGAAAAATTTTCTCCAACGGCTAGGAGCCTGGTTACTTCTGCAATTATTTCTTCAGTCGCAACAACTGTTAGACCCCATACAGTAGCCTCCCCTTCAGAAAGGGTTCTCAAAAATTTGCCTGCAACCTCCTCGTCAAAAGCATCTAAACTCAAGAAGTAATTCAGCCAACCATAAAGGCTGAATGCTTGGACCGTTTGAGGATTTTGCATTAACAACTCATGAGCTACAGACTCATGCCTAACCATCTGACCACCCATGTTCACAGTTTTTCCTTAACTAACTCAACTCCTTTCTGAAAATCAAGAATTTCCCCTGTTCTGCTCTGGTTTCTCTATGTTCCACCGTCAATTTCCTTTTCTTTTCCAAAAATGAACTTTATGAACTTTTTAAACAAGCAGTTTTTTTTTTTGAATGTGATTCTCAATGAAAAACATGCAATAAAAAAGACATGCGATCATATTTGGAAAGTACCAGAAAAATAATAAAGAAAGATTATCTAAGCAATTGAGACAGCGATGAAAGGACAAGTTTAAAAAGTGGATTATCCCGCCCCCTACTTAGAGTATGACATGTGTCCTCACATGTACTAGGGAATAGGTGAAAATCTAGTAATAATGACTGATACAGACAGTGTAGTAAATGAATAGAATGAAATAAATCAAAAATGCGATAATCAAAACATATTGCGTACCTTTCATTAAATATTCGTACATGTTGAGAAAGTTGATGGCTTTGGCATGAGATGATAGTTGGGAATGAGATCATAATTAGGGGTGGTGTGGGTGGATGAGGTGGATAGATGATGTGGACAGACGAGATGAATGAATGGAATGGATGGATGGTACAGAAGATAAAGAAGTGAAATGTGGCAATAAGTGGAAATGAAGAAAAGGGGTTCCCTTAAAAGGAAACCTTTATTATGAGCATGCATTAGAAAATCACGGAGAAGTTGCAGAAGAAAGGCCAAAGCCTTCAGCTGCAAGAAGTGTTGTGGCAGAATCCTGAACGAACTGCTGCATGAATTCCTCTTTTGAAACTGGTTTATGGTACAACTGGAGGCGGTGTCCATTAACTAACAGCTTGAATCTAACAAGATCAATTGTAACAAGTTGCACTGACCCATTAGCAAATACATTCTCAATTTCATACGGGCCCAACCATTTGGTTTGTAATTTGCTTGGACTGTCCTTATATCATGAGTCATAAATTAGGGCCCAATATCCTACTTTGAAGTTCTTCTCCTTAATGTATTTATCATGCCACCTCATTCTCTAATTTTGTATCATCTCAGTGTGCTGCAGGGAACATTGTTGAGGGCGGTTGTCCAAAACAAATGGGCTATTCAAACCAGAACTAAACTGCAGAATGTGTAGAAGCAAGTTATCTTCACTCTGAAGCTGGGAAAATGGATCAGTTCGTAGCATCATCAACTGAGTTAATGAATTGACTTCTTCAAATTCCTCTCCTAGATCTGGCCAAACTGGTTGAGACAAATCTAGAAAAAGTTGTGCAGGTGGGTATAAAGCCAATTTCTTCCTTGACTGACCATCAGAAATTGTCATGTCTCCTGAACAAAATCCTATAAGGGCATCAGTTGTAGCTAACCAAGGTCTTCCTAGGATAATAGGATATCCCCCTAGGGTTGCCTTAGTGGAAAATATGGTGAAATCAACAGGGTATTCCCAAGATTCAAGGGTAACAATGACATCTTCTATTACTCCATCAGGTGTAACCATGGAACTATCAACAAGCTGCAGGACAGTTGGTGTAGACCGAATGTTTGGAATATTCAAGTGTGCTTGGTCATCACATTAATGGTTGTACCAAGGTCAACCAACACATTTTTTTACTATTGACCATTGATATTATTTTTACTACAAGACTTCCAGGATCAGTATATTTTGGAATGACAACTTTCCCCAACATAATATCGGCTAACTGTCCTAGGACATGGATAGTTTGGGGGTCCTTTTTCTTTCTTCCTTGTTTCTTTAAACAAGCCTCTTTAATGGATTTTCCATAAACTGGAACATCTTTGATAGCTTGAAAAAAAGGAATTTGAACTTGTACATTCTTTAGTTGCTCCAAAATATCAAAGGTGGGTTTTTCAATGGTCTTGGGTGTAGTAATCTACAATCTCTGAGGAAAAGATGGTGTAGCCTGAGGTTGCAGGATGGGTTCCTTGGAGGTAGTAGCTGATACAGGTATATCTTCTGCATGATCAGTAGGTTGTTCAGCAGCAAAGTCTGGAATCTCTGTTATTACAGGTGGCTGTGGAGCAGGGAGAGTGGTTCCAGACCTGAGATGGATATCATTGATATTCAGGGCATAAGTTGGATACCAGTTGGCTTCTATAGAATACATAGGTTGTTGTTGTTGCTCCTGCTTGTTATTAAGATTTGGCAATGGTTGAGCAGGCATAGGCGTTTGTTTTGGAGGGCCAGTATTTGTTGCAGGAGCTGCAGGAGGAGGCATAAGGGCTAGAGGTTGTGGCTGCTGAGACTACAGGAATCCAGGTGGTTGGTTCTGCCATTGCTGAGGAGCTCTCCATTGAGGGTTCTGCTACCAGTTACCTGGAGGTGGAGTCCATTGTCCTTGTGGGTGTTGCCAACCTCCTTGAGGAGGTTGCCATTGAGGGCTCTGATAATTAGGCCAGTATGGTTGAGGAGGATTCCAAGGTGTAGATGGACCATACGTGGGTTGCCATTGGTTATTATAACTAGAGTAAGGATTACCAAAAGTCAAAGGATCTTGAGGCATACCTTGTCTTGGAGCCCATGGTCTCCTTTGTGCAACATAGAAGACTTGGTCATCATCACCTTCTATCATCTTAAAATTAGTAGGTAACTGTTTAGCCTCCATATTGGCCACCAACTTGCATCTGCAGTCACGTTTCTTCTGTCTACAATGTGGATAGAACTCATCCAGGATTGCCTCAGCCTCCTCATGTTTCTTGCGAGCTTGCATGGTATCGAACTGTGTAGCCATGTTGTTTATGATGTACTGCTTGAAATCAGACAACAAGTTTGTGATCTCCATCCAGGAAACTTCGCTGGAAGAAGACTTTCCCATTGTAGCTTGATGACCTCTACCCTTCTTCACATTTGCTCGGGAGTAATTGAGACATATCTTCATGATATCATCCTAGGATGCTTGAGTGATATCTCCACCTCCCATCAGGTCCAAGGCATCTATGCAAGTATCATTGATTCCCCTTAGAAAAAGTAATTTCTGAGATTCTTCATTAAGAGTGTGGTCTGAATTCTTTTTTAGTGAAAATATGAATCTTGAGATATAATCCTCTAGACTTTCATCTTCCTTCTATTGAATTCAGAATATATCATCACCTTTACTACCACTCTTACAGTATTCCTTGTATTTCTCAAGAAATTTTGTTTGCATGACTGGCCAACTATCGACAACACCCCTTCCCAAACTCATGAACCATCTGATAGCTCCCTCCTTCAAGGTACCAGGGAACAATTTTAGTTTGTGAGCATCTGAAGTGTAGTCATAACTATGATAGAGGATATCAAACTCAAACAAGGTCTCTGGGTCTTCTGTGACTAAGCCATAGAACTTAGGAAGTAATGAAGAAGGAACATTCTTAAGGTTGTCATTGTTTTGTTGAGGAATAATGGGGAATTCAAAAGCAGGAGGTTGATTCGGTAGATTACGTGCCATGTTCACCTGACCAAGTATAGGAGCAAATGGGTTTTCTTCAGGTTCTTTGTCAAATGGGCCAAATAGCAAATCAGTACACAGACCTTCAGCAAATGGTTCAATATCTAAGTCTCCTTCGTCCTCAAATAGGCTATAAGCGGGTTTAGTTTTCTTGGCAATGAATGGCAAGTTAGTGAGAAATCTTCCCTGAGCGTCTCTCCTTCTATGCATGCAATGAAAATGAATGGTATTTTAAAATATTTTGAAAAACTAACAAAACTACTACTAACAATGATTATAGCAGGTTCTTAGATTGACACCATCCTCGGCAACGGTGCCAAAAATGGTTGCGCCCACAAAAGGATATGAAAATCACGGCAAAACCTATCCTAGTAATTGGACATTCCAGCAGGTGACTAATACCTCTTCATGGACGTTCATTTACTTGTCAAACTAGGGAACGTAAACTTTAAATGGATCGGCACAATATGTGCACTAAGAACAGGTTTTAGTCACAGTCTATTGAAAAATAAACACTTGGAAAGAAATTTCTATCTATGCAATAATTTAAAGTTCTCTTAACTCAATCATAGACTAACCAAAGCGGAAATCGTAATAGCTACAGTTGAGGGAAAAACTATAAACTGACCTTATGCTGCAGGAACAAACACAGGGATGGATTCCCGATGCTGCAGGAATAGTATAAGACTGAGCTTGTGCTGAAACTTCCAAAATGAAATATAACTTGAATTAACAAAAGATAAAGAACTACGCTCCTACAGATACTTACTAAGTGGGCCCCCTTAGCAAGCACCAACTAATTGACATAGAAGATTGTGCTCAGAACTCCATCAACTTTTATTCATAACGTGAAATCATTTACATTGACTGTTCTGCTTTTGAAAACTAACAAAAACTCTTATTCATATTATATCTCTAACTCTTACATAATCTACTTCTCTATCTATCTATCTATCTCCTTCTCTCTATTCTGTTCTGTTCTGTTCACCCGCACAGGAGGAACACTTATTTTTAAAACAAGAGAACAACTAACTAACTAACTCAATAGAGAAAGACATGGATATGAAATGTATCCCAAAATTGAGGAACTGACTTCATAAATGAGTTATCCATTCAACCCGATCCAGAGAGAATCTAGCACTCCACTCTTTCCAGATTAAATGTCATTTAAAATCCTTCCCAATGGTTTCGGTCAAAGAGTCTTCGCCAGAGCTTCCTCAAAGTTGTGCAGGAAATGGATTTTACTGCAAGGCTGAGATTGGCTACGCTTGACTCGATCATACTTTCTTCAACAACCTGCGAAACATAAGGTAACATATACGAAAGAAAAGGTGCATGGAACATACACAATATCCATTCATTAATCACATATTTAAATCTATTTCATCATTCAAAAACTACATGTGCTATACCAGTCATTTGGGAAGTCAACAAGGTAATAAATACAAACATGTCAACATGATCGGCTACATGAACATGAAAGTGTATTGCTACAGGATATCCCCCAATAAAAGGTTTCAAGAGAGTTAAACAACCATAATCAACATAAGTAAAGGTATTAAAAGTACACCATGATATCCAGATGATGAGCATATTTTGGGCTCATCAGGGAATACTTTCCAAGGACTTAGAAGATAAATGAAATATGTTTAGGATTACAATTAAATGGTATACTATTTTCAACATGATGGTGAGACTAGTGCTAGAAAAATATCAATCAATGGGTGTCTTGAATGGAGGTATACTTTAGTTTGCATAAGCTATCTCTTCATCAATATTAAATCAATTTTGTTGGGTTCAAGCTTTATAGGCACGCTCTTACTTGGTATGAAAGTTATGCACTCTCTAGATATTATTAGGAAATAAATTCTACCTTATATGTTGTGAAGAAGGGAAATTTATGCAATGACATCATTTGAAGCAAGGAAAATGAAAAATCATTAAATTTTATACAAGAAAATTTAGGAAGAGAGTTGTTCAACTTGGTAAAGATATAATGGATAGTGAAGTGTTGATAAAATATGTTGGGTTGTTTACTAACTTGAAAAGACCATTCCTAATGGCCAAACCCCAATATATAGACATGGTGTGTGCTTGAGTGTAATACCTTCGGCCAAACAAAAAGGATGCCTCTTCCTAAAATCATAAATAAGGTGAAGAGTAACACCATTATGAATTAAAGGCGAAAATATCAAGTAAATTTTCATTGTTCAAGTTGTGACAATGATGATCATTTAGAGGAAAAATGTTAGAAATCACACCTAGAATTGGTTCCTTTAAAGGAGAAGAAGGACGAGCAAGAGAATGTTACATGAATACCCATATAGAGTGGTTGTACCTCATATGTTGATCATTTTTCATGTGATTAGAACGAGAAATTGAAGGTTTGTGCTAGGTCACATGGAGGAGGAGAGCTCACATAAGTATTCTAAGTAATGGTGCGCATGAAAGGTATGAAAGTATTATACTTAACTCATGTTCACCAACAAATATTGTTTCCAATAGTTTTGATTAGTTAATTGGGATTGTAGGTTGTGTTCAACCATCCACATTTTTACACTTTAGGGTAATTACAACACGGAGTGGAGATGATATTAGTGAATTAATGTAAGTTGTGGTGAGGTTTTCTCCCTCCTAAACATGGTTGTGAAGTGGGGGACTCTTCCTACCTAGATTCTTTAAAGGATGCTTTATTATCTATCATTTTCCTCTCTTATATGGATTCATGTGCTCAAAAACATATCATGATAATTAATGGGAAGGTCATGGGCTCTACCCCAATCGTGTGAATCCTATAAAAGAAAATTGTATGTGTGGGTAAGGATCTATAGACCTCTACTAAATTGTTAATCATGTTGTTTTATATCCCATATAATAAGGGCTCAAAATTATAGTAATTTATTTGATCTATCGCAAGTAATTAGTCTAAGGGCAAGGATTCCCATATTGGTTTTCTAAAGTGTTAAAATTCCAATTATCTCCATATCAAAAAGGAGGTCTACTCTCCACTTCCCTCAAAGGTCATCTTACTTGGATAGAATATATAAATATCTCCATCCAAATATATATCTCCCTATGATCCCTTAAACCATTAAGAATAAATCTATCACATTGATTGGAACCCCCAAAATATCGTTTACATAAAGAAGAGTAATGGTCCTCTCTCCCCGCACACTTGGAAATTATAAGGTATTCCAATATGCCAAAACATTGTAAAGAATAATGTTGTATGTTGTAATGGATGGGGTCTTGGTGACTCTCTAGAGGCCACATCCCTCCAAAGTTTCCCTATCGATACTTAGATTTCCCAGTGATAGTAAAAATTGAATAGAATATACCCTTTTTAATAAATAAATGAATATACAAAATTGTGAAATATAACATAACACAAATATTATTTGGGAAAATTCCTTAAAACTCTAGTTAGTAGAGGAAATTGCTCCCTACTATAATTTATTCCTTGCAATAGACAAATACAAACCATTATGAAACTCTTATAATGTCTACCACTACTTCAATGTTCTCCTTCTAAGAGACATAGTGGTTTTATTATCCTCTTCCCCTTCATTTTGGGATCTCAATTAGTTCTTATATAGCATTAAAATAGTCCCTTGTGTTACAAATAACTTTACATGGCAATTGAAGAGGAGGGTTTTTTTTATTAGGGGTAAAACAGGTTTTGATGGGACCCAAAACCCATTACAAAACGGTTTTGAAGGGACTCGTAACCTTTTCAAAGAAAAGAACGTTGCATATAAGATAAAACACACACCAAAAACAGCCCAACAACAACAACAACAACTAAAAAAACAAGACTACACAAGTTGCATCAAAAAATATAACAATGGACCGAGATCCCAATGCAACCAAGTTTTGACTGGGACCTGAAAGCCTTAGATAAACACAAACACCGTCTGCATTTGAAATTATTCAAATTCTTCTTATTTTTGAAATTATTCAAATTCGTCTTATTTTTCTTTGTGTGAAACCACCCCTTTCAAAAGAAGGTAGATTCAAAATTACCTTGGAACTTTCAAAACAACTTCAATGATTTTAAAATCTCTCATGACAATTACAAAACAATTATTATTGACTAATTTCTAAACTTAAGTTGTTTTTTTTTACTTTAAAGTTATTTTATTTTAATTTATAACTATTTAAGAATTGTTTTATTTTATTTAAGAAGTATTTTTTTAAGAGCTATGTGCATGATCATCATGGAAAAAACAGGCCCTTAAGTGTCAAAAATTTTAGAAAAATCAAAGTTAGGTAACTTGACATAAAAATTTGAATAAATTATCTATATTATTTCAAAAATATGTAAGAATATAATCTATAGCAAATTGAATGTAGTTTCTAAACTACTAGGCTTGTTTAAAACCAAAAAAAATATATTTGGTGAAAATTTGAAATTTCAATGCAATGGTACTTAAATTTCAGGGAAAAAATAAGAAGTAGGTGTAAATGACCACCTAACCACAATAAAATGATAATATTTTTTTATAAGATTTTAGATATAAGTAGAGGGATTCATGCCCCAATGTGGTGCATATTTTTTTGTAATCTTTTTCCAAGTAAATAATTAATTATGATTTTTTTATTAATTTTTTTTAAAATATAAAAACTTGTATGTCCGACCACCTTAACTTGGTCAAAACTTCATGAAATTCAATTTTTGTTTTTTTAATCCTATAGTATGCAAAGCATAGAATGTGACACATGTTTTGGATTAAAAAAATGTGATGCCATTTTAAATCTATAGATGTTTTTCAATCAGCTTATCAATTAGGACTTTAGTCGTAATTTGAATAGAAAATGAATAATAATTACTTATTAAATTAAAAATAAACCATAATTTATATCGATGGAAAGCTGGGAATCTCCTTTAAAAACCCTTTTCATTTCATCAATTTTGGGTGAAATAGTCGTCAGCGACATACCCATCATATTGCCACTTTTTGGCCCATCATGATCCTGCACATACCTGTTTACTTTATTTACTTAAAAGCTATTTAATGGTTTTTTCTCCTTCAAATATTTTTTTATACATTCTTTATATTCCTCTATATTTGAGTATATTGACTAATTTTTTCCTTAATCTCTTATATACATCATCCTCTACATAAAAATAAATAGTCATCAAATTAGAAAATATATAATATATTAAATGATGTTTAGAATATTCTTGATTCTTGAAATATTTCTCCATCCAACATTATTTTTTAGAGGGAAAAAAAGTGGAAAATTATCTATCAAGTTAGGGTTTAGATTATAGGGATGATACAATTGATGGCACTAGTGTGAACTATTGGAAAGGACTAGCTAATATGTAGGATACTAGTCTCACACAATTAATAATTCAAATCCCCCCTTTCAAAATATGTGAAACATAATAAGATGCAATCCTCTCAAATGTGAATTATATAGATGGAGTGGTTGTTTCAAATGACACATGGAGCTCATTCCTAACACACCTCTCAACACTCTAGATTCATTCTTCATATTATTTTGTTAGTATAGTATGGTTTTGAAAGACAAATGAAACCACACATTACCTTGTGAGGACAATAGAGATAAGTTATTTCTAGGTTACATCATGGACATTTGAATGATTTTTTTCTTTATTTAGGATGACAACATTGGAGATACCAATAATGGGGTCTTTAGTTGGTACTATGTGGAGGGGGAATTTGAATGAGTTATCCATGTTTGTGTAAAAAATATTTGGTATCAACGACAAGGATATGACTACGACATGAGGTAGGTTGTACTTTTGGGAAGAGCACAAAGGCAACTTGGAAGAAACTATTAATAATGTGGTGCTAGCTCCTGTAATTTATTTTCCCAATGCTAGAAGAGAATTTTGTGGCCTCATATCTATGGGGTTGGTTCATGAAATTAATTATCATATATTAGACTTGGTTTGAGAGGTGGTTGCATTTCAAATATTTTTTATTGGTAAGTATACCCATGTTGGATAATATTGATAACAAATGTAATGGAATTGTGTACATAATTCAAGTTATTTCATTTTTTTTTTGGAGAAGTTCAATATGGCCAAAGCTAAAAATGAAATGAAATTCCTAATAAGGCACTTTGATTTGGTCAAATATTCATATGACAATCATAATTCACAATTCATTAAGATGGAAGATGATGAATACATGATTTTTCATAGTATTAAATATAATATTTTAGGGTACATTTTTTTAAATATTTATAGGCATATATACAAATGAAAATAATATAAACTTTCAAAATTAGGTCTATAGGTGTTCTTAGCCTATCTTCATTGCCTTTTTTATTAAACAACTAAATATTGTTTAAATAAAATAGTGTAACAGGCCATGTGTTAGATACATAGGACAACTAAGAGGGGGGTGAATCAGTTTGCATTAAAACCTTCAAACCCTTATTAAGTATTAGCATGAATGTAAACAAATGAAACAACACATCCACAAATATTCATAATAAACACCATATTTTTACATGGAAAAATCTATAAGGGAAAAACCACAGTGAGGATTAACTCACTATATGAAAACCAAAACTAATTACAAGAGGCTCACTACCTAGAGGACTCACTATCCAAAAAGAGAAATGCTCACTGCCTAGGAAGATCACTTCTTTTGGATTACAAAGTGTAAAGTGCCTTGACAAATTTGAAGTTTTAAGTCTGATTTTCTGCATTGGTAATTTTCTCAAACACTTTCCTTGCAACCTTCAACTTGCTGGTAATGTGTTTCAATTTTCTTTGTTTTGAATTGTTTGATGCCAATGATGTTTTGGAAACTTGAAGAGGAATGTAAATAATGTTAAAAAAGTATCTAATATGATATACAATCTATTTTTGCATTTTCAAACGCATAAACATGAATTTCTAATATGAAATATCTACCTACAACCAACAGACATTTTAACAAACACTTGGCATGCATCCTAGATAAATGAAATGCAATTACATAAAAGAGTCATTTGGACAAACACTTTGCAAGCAATCTCCTTATCTCTCCAAATATCTATTTGAAATATTATGAGAGCTTACATAGCTGATTACAATTGCTTATATAAATGTCTTACTATCTACTAAGACTGAAAATACAAACTTGTTGTGAATGCAACAACAATATAATATTTTAATATTTGCCTTAAAATTGTTTGAATTACAATGCCATGAGATTGCTTCCTATAGCAATTGACTTCTACATGAGAGTGCCAAGATAATATGCAAGAAATGATAAAATTAGTGAAACCTGGACAAAGTAGCAACCACCATAGATGAGTTTGATTTCAACCTCTTAAGTGTCGTGCCCTTCTTCCTGGGTTCCAATCGACCTTGCTTCAATTTTCTTGGAATTTTTCTTTCACTGCAAACACAAAATTTTCCCTCTCAATAGGTGCACCCAACATAAACTAAGTCTAATTTTATTCTTCAAAAACATCAACTGCCAATGCCTTCATTTTGGAAACTAAAATTTTCACAAAATTGTCCTTGACTTGGTCTTGGAAGAATACTTAACTCAAATATGCAATTGGCTCCAAAATTAATTTTCCCAAAAGTCCAAAATTTGGCCAATGGCCACAAAATTTTGCCCCAATGTGAAATACTACAATATCTCTCACTCCCTTCCAACTAGGATTGATATTTCACAATCAAAACCAACACCTTAGAGTATTCAAACTCTCAAGCAAGTCTTCAAGCATTCAAGCTCTTCAACACAAGTAGATGAATATGCAACTCAAGATGTCTCAAATGCTCTCCAAAAGCTCCTTTTAAAGAAATTACATTCACCTCCAAGAAGCTTCCAAAATATTTTATTATTTAAGTGAATTTTTAATATTTCATTTTATTTTATTCACTTTTATTAAATTAATTAAAATATAAAGTCATCTTATGATATTTATTCTTGAGATAACTTTATAAATAATTAATTTAATAAATTATTCCCTTATTTCTCCAATTTATCCTTCGAGAATAATAAAGGCTAAAATAATATCCTATGGCCATCAAGAAGGGCACATTATAGTCTTCCCTTCCCAAAATTACTTGTCCTCAAGCAATTGCAGACTCAGGTGCAGTAATATCTGCTCATTCTTCCATGTAGCATCCTCTGCGGGAAAATTTATCCATCTCACCAAATACTCCTTCACCACCCTGTTTCTCAGTCTCCTCTCTCGAGTTTCTATAATCTCCTCGGGAACAAGCACCAAATTCCCCTCCTCATCCAATGGAGGAAGCTCAGTAGAAGAAGTAACCTGCTAACCTAGTGCCTTTTTGAGGCACGAAACATGAAACACATTATGAATCTTGTTTCTCTCAGGTAGCTCCAGCTCATATGCTACCTCTCCAATCCTCCTGATAATCTTGTATGGTCTATATAATCTGGGCTTGATCTTCTCTGCTCCACTCTTCTTAAGAGAAGACTGTTTGTAAGGCTACAAGCGAAGATATACCAAATCACCAACCTCGAAACTATGCTCCACCCTATGTCTATTAGCATATGTCTTTTGTTGATTTTGTACCACATGTAGTTTATCCTTGAGTTCCCTCAAGATATCCTGACTCTCCTAAATCCAATCCTTAGCTTTGGGAGCCCTACTCTCACCAAAATCCAACTCCATAAATGAGGGTACATCATATTCGTACAAGGCTCATAAAGGAATCATCCCAATGGACATATGATGTGTGGTATTATAACAATATTCTCCTAGATGCAACCACCTAATCCATGCTCATTGTTGTCCTGCAATGTAATTGCGCAAGTACACCTCAATCCATTTGTTTACAATTTTTGTCTGTCTGTTTGTCTGAGGATGGTAACTCATACTTGGAGTCAACTTAGTACCAGCCAATATAAACAACTCCTGCCAGAAGGCAGTCATAAATCTACTATCCCTATCACTGACTATGTTCCTAGGTAGCCAATGCAATATGAAAACCTCTATGAAAAATAACTCAGCCACCTGTGGAGCCCTATACTCAAATGGAATAGCAAAAAAGTGAGCATAATTTGTCAATCGATCCACCACCATGAAGATACTATCTCTCCCATGCACCTTAGGTAGATCCGTGATGAAGTCTATGGATACGCTTTCCCATTTCTACTCGAGAATGGGTAATGGTTGTAGTAGTCTGGTTGGATGGGTATGTTTAGACTTGTTCTACTAACAAGTCACACACTCCCTGACATGTCTCAAGACATCATCCTTGAGGCCCTTCCAAGAGAACTTCTCCCTGATCTGTCTGTAAGTCTTGAAATAGCCTTGGTGGCCTACCAAAGGGGTGTCATGAGAAGCCTACAATAGCTTCTCCTTCAACTAAGACTCTGGCACTAGGTAGATCCTATCCTTATAATAAATCACATCATCCACTACCCGATACCTGTCATCCTGAATCAACCCATCCATCAACTCACAAGAAAACTTATTCTTAGAATAATCTACCAGTAAGAGGGATTTCCAATATGTAGAAATCTCGGAAAGTGAGCAAGCTAAAGGTCTCCTAGAGAAGGCATCCACAACAACATTCTTCTTCTCCTTCATATACTCTATATCAATATCATAAGCTTGTATTCTGTTGACCCATTTTTGTTGTCTCTCATTCAAATCCCTTTGCTCCAAGAAATACCTGAGGCTATTGTGGTTGGCCCTTACCACAAATTTAGCTCCAACTAGATACTGTCTAAACTTCGCCAAGGCATGCATAATGGCAAGCATCTCCTTGTCATAAATGGAGTATAGCCTCTCTGGTCCTCTAAGTTTACAAGTCTCAAAAGCTATGGGGTGTTGGTTTTGCATCAATACTGCTCCAATTCCTTCACTCAAGACATCACACTTAAGAACAAACAACTATGTGAAATTTGGAAGTGCCAAAACTAGACAACTGCTCATCACATCCTTGAGCTTATCAAAAGCTTGTTGGGCCTCCTTTGACCAACTGAATGCACCCTTCTTAGTCAAGTATGTCAACAATGCTCCCAATTGAGAGACTCCCCTCACAAACCGCCTATAGTAACTACACAATCCAAAGAAGCCTCGCAACTCCGTGAGAGTCCTAGGTGGTGGTAAGTCAAGTATCACCTGTATCTTCTTCTGGTGGACTTGTACCCCATCAACACTAATCACATGTCCCAGATATAATATTTCCTTAAGGATGAATTCACATTTGGCGGCCTTAGCATATAATGACTGCTCCTCCATGATAGTCAAAATCTCATCCAAATGTCTCAAATGGTCCTCCCATGTTTTATTGTAGATAAGCAAGTCATCAAAGAATACTAAGAGAAACTTACACAACTGCTTGTTGAAGATATGATTCATACATGACTAGAATGTGGTAGGTGCATTTGTTAATCCAAATGGCATCACCTAAAACTCATAATGGCCATAGTGACATCTGAATGTGGTCTTATGAATATCCGGCTCCCAAACTCTAATCTGGTGGTATCTTGAACAAAGATCTATCTTGGAGAAATAGACTGCACCATGTAACTCATCCAAGAGCTCATCGATCCTGGTTATTGGATATCTATTTTTAATGGTTTTCTTGTTGAGAGCTATGTAGTCAATACACATCTACATTGTTTTATCTTTCTTCTTTACCAACACCAATGAAGAAGCGAAGGAACTTGAGCTTGGCCTAATATGCCCCATCTAAAGCAATTCCTTGATTGCTTTCTCAATCTCATCCTTAAACCTTTTGGGATGTCAATAGGGGGTAGTGATGATAGGATTTGTCCCCTCTTCCAACTCAATAGTGTGCTCAAAACCCCTATCTAGTGATCTTCCTGGTGGTATCTCCCCAAAAACCCTATCATGCTTCCCTAGGAGCTCCTAAATGTCCACATGATATGGCTGCCCTGAAATAGAATCCTCTTTAGTGGTGATCACACACTTTTCTACCCAAAATATATCATCATGATGAATGATACTCTCCATTCGTCTAGCAGAAATAACCTTGGTTGCTCTAGTAGACATGCCTCTAAGCACTACCTACTGACCATCTGCAGTTCTAAACTTCAATTTCATGGTCTAGAAATTCTATGAATACTTCCCCAGTGAATCTAACCACTGGACTCCAAGTATAGCTTGAGTATCTCACAAATCCACCACATAAAAATCATTTGTAACTGTGTAATTTCCCATAGTGATGGGAAACTGTGGAACTCTCTTATTACATAATATTTTGTGACCATCTACAACCATCACGTTGAATTCTTAAAAATCTTTTGTTGGTAACTTTTTCTTGGCTACAAGTGCAATGTCGATAAAGTTGTGGGTAGCCCCATTGTCAATCAACACTGCGATGTGTTGGCTTTGTGAGACTCCCCTAACTCCAAAAGAGTTAAATCACAGAGTATTGGATATGGTAGCAATGGCACTACTCTTACCCTCTCCTTGAGGATGCTTCTCATCTAAATTATTGTCATCATTCTCTTGAGAAGGTTCATCATCACTGCACTCATCCTCTGATACAATCTCAATAAGTTGTGCCTTGCCTTTGCCTAGGCAATGATGTCTTGGTTCCCAATGTTCCTTGCAATGATAGAAAATCCCCTTGATTCCACATTCTTGTTTGTATGCCTCCTCAGGATCAATCTTCTTGTTTCCCTTTTTCTGAGATGACTTCTTATCCTTGTTCTTCTGTGGGGTAAAAGGTTTGGAAGTAGTTTTGTTCTCAGGTGTGGAGAACTCCATATCACGGGCTCTAGTGATTGCATCCTATAGGGAATCAGGTTTGAAAGCCTTAATCCAACCACATAGTGGTTCAAATAGACCCTTAATGAAAAGCATGACCAAGCGCTACCCCGACATGTCTATTACCATGACTGCCAATCTCTGAAATTCTAAAATGTAGTAATCAACTGGACCTTTCTGCTTCAACTATGGTAACTCCCTAAAGTGGAGTTTAGGATTCTTCTAATCAAATCTATCTATCAACTTCTGGGTGAAGTCCAAGTAGGATGTAATGTTGGCATGTCCTAGAGTGACAAGCCCATGATACCACCATTCATGTGCTTCACCTTCAAGATGTAGTGTATCATACTTGATAGCTTCAGCTTCTAACATCGGATTGAGCTGCAAATATGTATCAAGCTTCTAGACCCAAGCCCTAGTCGTGCTCTTGCTAGATCCATCAAAAGAAGGAATGGTAAGTTTTCTTACCTTTCGGTATAAGTCATGGTTTTGTGCTCCCTGATGATTGTTTTTTAGTCTATTCCTCAACTCGAGACCACAGAAGTCTACTAATGTCACGAAAGCCTTGAAATCATCCCCTAAAGAGTTGTATTCTCTCAAGAAATCTCCATAACCTTCCTCTCTTACTTGTTGCTCCTGATTTGCAACACCTTGTTCTCTTAAGAATGAAGGCATAAGAGGCCTCAGAGTTGTTCTACTTGCTACTCTAACATTTCTTTGAGCTGTGTCATTATTGTCTCATCCTCCATTATGTCCATTATGCCCATTATGCCCATTAGCCCTGTTATTGTTTCCATTGTTCACAAGTTGTCTAAGAATTAGAGATAGTTCTTCCCTTCCTCTAGCTACTTCTTCCCTGCTTCTAGCCATTTCTTCCATTAATTCATGTTGTCCTCTTGCAAGGTCACTAAGCATGTGTTGAGTACTACTTTCTTCCATGAGTTCAAATGGACTCAAACCCTTCTTCAATTTGTTGTAAGCAATATCAAATGGGTTGCTATCTGGAATGTTTGAAAACTCTTTGCTCATCACCCAATAGGCTAGCAGGAAAACTTTCTCTGATACCATTGTAAAGTGCCTTGACAAATTTGAAGTTTTAAGTCTGATTTTTTGCCTTGGTAATTTTTTGAAACACTTTCGTTGCAACCTTCAACTTGCTGGTAATGTGTTTCAATTTGCTTTGTTTTGAATTGTTTGATGCCAACGATGTTTTGGAAACTTGAAGAGGAATATAAATGATGCTAAACAAGTATCTAATATGATATGCAATATGTTTTTGTATTTTCAAATGTATAAACATTAATTTTTGATATGAAATATCTACCTACAGGGAAGAGACATTTTAACAAACACTTGGCATGCATCCTAGATAAATGAAATGCAATTACATAAAATAGTCATTTGGACAAACACCTTGCAAGCAATCTCCTTATCTCTCCAAATATTTATTTGCAATATTATGAGAGCTTACATAGCTTATTACAATTGCTTATATAAATGTCTTTGGTAGTCCTACTTCATGAAATAATTTTCTACCATATGCATAGATGTCACTTACGACCCCACATATCTTATGAGGCTATTTCAAGATTAAGCAACCTTTAAATCTTTAAATAAAAGTAGCTTTGAACCTTTAAATCATGCAAAACTGACTCTTATGGTATTTATGTTGCTCTGTTGCTTGTGGTATCAACAGACATTAAAATTAAATTATTTGAAAGTGAATCTTTATGTTTTTTGGTAGTCCCAGAAGTAGGACTACCAAAAACATCTGTCCTATCCAAACTATCAATAATCAGTTGCCATATTTCCCTTAAATCATTTTATAGTTACCAAGTTCTATGATTAGTCAGTTAATGTATCTACTAAATCATTTGAATTACAATGCCATGAGATTGCTTCCTATAACAATCAAATTCTACATGAGAGTGCTAAGCTAATATGCAAGAAATGATAAAATTAGTGGAACCTGGACAAAGTAGCAGCCACCATAGATGAGTTCGATTTTAGCCTCTTAAGTGTCGCGCCCTTCTTCCTTGGTGCCAATCGACCTTGCTTCAATTTTCTTGGAATTTTTCTTTGAATCTAAACACAAAATCATCCCTCTCAATAGGTGCACCTAGTATAAACTAAGTCTAATTTTATTCTTCAAAAACATCAGCTACCAATGCCTTCATCTTGGAAACTAATCTTTTCACAAAATCGTCCTTGACTTGGTCTTGGAAGAATACTTAACTCAAATCTGCAATTGCCTCCAAAATCAATTTTCTCAAAAGTTCAAAATTTGGCCAATGGCCATAAAATTTTACCCCAATGTGAAAGACTGCAATATCTCTCACTCCCTCCAGCTAGGATTGATATTTCACAATTGAAACTGACACCTTAGAGTATTCAAACCCTCATGAAATTCTTCAAGCATTCAAGCTCTTCAACACAAGTAGATGAATATGAAACTCAAGATGTCTCAAATGCTCTCCAAAAGCTCCTTTTAAAGAAATTACATTCACCTCCAAGAAGCTTCTAGAATATTTTATTATTTAAGTGACTTTTTAATATTTCATTTTATTTTAGTCACTTTTATTAAATTAATTAAAATATAAAGTCATCTTATGATATTTGTTTTTGAGATAACTTTATAAATAGTTAATTTAATAAATTATTCCCTTATTTCTCCAATTTAGCCTTCAAGAATAATAAAGGTTAAAATAATATCTTGTGGCCATCAAGAAGGGGACATTACACAAAGAAATAGTTATAAGGAGTTTTTCTACCTTAGAGCAACTGGAAAAACCACCACAATGTCTCTTTACCATCTACAACCTTCGACTCACTACCTTCAACAACTTCTAGCACAATAAACTATAGACACCTTCCACTCACTACTTTCGGTAGTGTTAGGTGTTCTTGCTCACACTCAACTCTCAATACATGATCACACTTGCATCATTCCATGACACACACATCTCCAAAGAATTTACCTTTCATATATATCTTTCGCAACCTCGAATAACCTTCACTAGGTCAGCTTCAATGAAACGTGTACACCTCAAATATGCAACCACCAAATAGGTCCGCACCAAAAACCTCTGTAGTGGAAAGAAGTGAAGGCGGACCACATCAAGAGTTAACTAGGACCCAAATTTCACCAACATGCTACACTAGGATTCTATAAACCACAAAGCACGTCCCCAAGCAAGGCTAACACAACAGGTTGGCCAAACTGACATTACCACTAAAAAAACAACCAAATTCACACTTCACGAATATCGATAACATTTTTCAAACTATGTAGCAACATTACACAACATCCTAAAATATTCCAACACTGAAAAAATGGTGCAAACATATGAAACTAGGAATACTATCATCATGTGCAACTAGTCAACTTGCCATAGAGATATAACTCATGAACCAAGCTTGTGGAACAACTGAACTCTAAAAAATCCAAGGGAGGGTAGGTACAAGAAATATTAACACATTCCCAAATCCGTAAGATAAGAATCTTTAACATAGAGAAATGTAGATCAATTTCGTTTCTCCCAGATATCCCTCCACACAAGCCAGAGATTGTTCAACACATTGTCAAACATATCTTCTACTATCGCACGATCCAAAACCTGAAACTAGATATAACACCTTCAAATACCTTTGGTCATCACTCTTAAACTACACAAGCACATCTTCAAGAATGAAGAAATGTGGAGCAAAATACATAACACTTCCCTAGTCACCTTGTACAGTCTTTATAAAAAAATTCTCAAAATCACTTGGAAGCCAAGTGAGTAGCCCTGTTGCATTTGAAACACTTGCTCAACACCATACACACTATCTACAACATCTGCTCAACACCATACACATCTTCTCAACATATCCATGCCAAAGGTTAGGATCAATGACAATGTTGATGACAACATAATGAAACACCATGTTGTGATTCAAATCTACAATGTCAATTTTTTCTTGAGTCCCATCTCTTATGTACATGTCTTATTCATAGTTTACCCATTGTTGATAATAGATGTATAAAATCCTAAATGAGTTTGAGCTTTGTGTTAAAGGCTACAAAGATCCATGAAAAGCCTAAATTTGGGTCATTTACAAAGTCTTCCCTTATGTTATATGTTTTTGTTAGACTTTCAAACTTTTAGGGAAGTTCATACTTGCATACTTTCCCTACCTATCTCAACAACCCACTTGTACCCTTGTGAAATTTTCTTGAGTGTTGAATTTTTCAGCCTTTTGAGCTTTTGAGGTTTCCCATATATTCATACCTCCTTTGGAATCCCTAATCCCTAAAGCTTGAAGGTCATAAAAAGTATAATTGATTGTGTAAAAGTTTAACTTTTTATCATTTCCTATTCATATACCTCCTTTTATTCATCCCTAAAGGCTCTCTACCCCACTGAATTACTCGTGAAATTCACCTAGGTATTTTTTTTAGTGTCAGAGTTCTTCATCTTTTCATCCCCTATCAAACTTGTCTTCCTCATCATTTTTTTCTCAAAAGTTTGACATCCTACCTTTTCCCACTAAGTCCCTTGTTGGAGTTTCAAATTTACCTCATCCCTAATACCTTATTTAATAAACTATCTTGCTAACATCATCCTAAAGTAATCAACCCCAATGACATCAAGTTGACATCATTTGACCATCAAAATTTTGAACTTCCTCATCCATCCATCCCTTTGGGTACCTATTTCATTGCAATCTTGCTCCTTGAACTATGATCTATTGCACCCCAAAAAAATTGTCTTTTGAACTCAAACTTCTAGCCTTCCTTTATTTAGACCCCCATTTTCACTCATCCTTGAAAACCTTAGACTCTACCATTTTCTTAAACAAAAAATATTATCTCACAATCAAAATTTTGGTCATCCCTTATCTTATAATCTATTTAGAGGCATCCCCAAAACCCAATCCTAAAAAATTTCCTTGCTGAGATTTCCTTGTTGACTTTCCCCCTTGTCACATTCCTTCTAGCATGACTTCCATGTCAATTGATTCCTTGACGATCTGATCCTGACATACAATATGACTTTCCTTCAACCTTTGAGTATTTGAAACTCCCACCATTTTTTGGTGCAAACCCTACCTACCCTCTTAGATGACCCAATGCTTCATTAATGACTTGATTTGGACCTGAAACTACCAAATTTTATTTGATGATGCCAATTAATCATTCTATATGCAGGTTTATGCATATCCAAATGAAAATTTTGATGCTCAACCCACACCATAGTTATTTTTGCAAAGCCTAACAACTAACACACCATCTCTATATCACTCTTCCAATGGATTTTTTAGGATATTTCTTCATCATTGCATAATATTCACATGCCATTAAAAATTGAAGGTATGGTGAATAGATAAGGAATGATCGATTCACTACTCAAAATATATGTAGATCCCACAAAGGTGATTTCAATATGTAAAAATTATGTTTTTTATATGGTAAGAAACATTTACAGGGTGTTGCACCCTTTACACGAAGAGCCACAAGGGCCAAAAAATATCAAGTCCAAAAAAAATTAAAGACCAAGCCAAAAAAGCATACATAGTAGACCAACAACCGAAAAACATACAACACAACAACAATAGATTAACTAGAATTTTCCCAATTCTTAGAAAGGAGATTAACAACATCATCCCCAACCCATTCCGGACCTTCTTTCGCATTCTTCTTATCCATTTTGTCCTTCATCACAATAGAGAGGGTGTTGGTAACATAGTGGACCAACTTGACAGTGAAACGAGTCAAGCCACTTAATTTCTTTTCCATCTTTTCCATTCTTTCCTGCAGCACACAAAGCTCCTCCCCATAATCCGCAGCCTTCTTAGTATCATCACGCTCCACATCTAGAGGGTCCAAGGACTAGGAGGCTGAGTTCTCCTTATGCACTTTGCTAATATCAGGAATGGGGTTGGGCCATCCAGCATACTCTTCCTCCTCATCCCTACAATATTTGTTGTCAGACCACTCCTCATCCATATACATTTCATTAACCTACACTTTCTTGTTATTCTTAGCCATCCTACCAGAACTCTTGATGATGGTATCGCCACCAGTCACCACCGTAGCAGCGACCATCACGTCGCCCTTAGAGTCCCTACCCACAAAATTCTTTCCTTTGTTGTCCCTAGCTGGAGGCTCCATCAAACCATTCCCATCATCCTTAACTTTCTTCTTTGGGGTAGGTTTGCTAATAGTCTTGGCAGGGGTCGAATTGAGCTCACAGAGACTAGTCGCAACACTAGTCTGGGTAATCCCTGCATTCCCCTTAAGATTTTTGGCAGCAGGTTTAGGCTTATGAGTTTTAGTGGTAAAACTTATGTTGATGGTGGCTAGAGCATGGGGAATCTCTAAAAAATAAAATCATCACTAAAATATCATGTCCTTCAACTCATTTTCCGAGGTGACCAACTTATATAAGAAAATTTTTCATTCATTCAAGGGGTTGGATTTTTAGGTTTTTGTTGGCCATGGTGCAAAATAGTCTAGGGTTTCAATATTTGATATTTTATCCATCATTAGAGCTATTCTCTATGTTGTAGAGAGGCACCTAGTACAACATATGTATGTAAACAATTATCGCCTTGGTTGGTCATTGATATTTTTTTTATTGTTTATGGAGTAAGAGGTGTGATAGGACCTATTTTTATAAACTTTCTTCCACCACATTTGTTGGTGCAACTATAATAGGAATTTGAAAATTTTGCAACATTTAAATCTACTACATTCTTGGTATATGCAATGGTTTCTTGCCTATTGTGGATGAATATCAATAATTTCAAAGAAGGATTACTAAGTAAAAGTGTTTATTTTACATTATACCTTTGTTATAATTCAAAGTTCTCTAGTTGTAATTGTTGGATATAACTATGTTACCCATAAAGGTACTAGTTAGTAGGAATATTGACCTTCCACATCCATAAAATTCATCAAAATGTTTAACCGGTAGTATAAGAAGTAGAAGTAGATTAGTGCACTCTATTTATGATTCAATATTGCAAAGTTAAGGATAGATTGTAAGTGAAACAAAAATGTTACATTATTAGTGAATCATTTACAACATATTTGTACTTTTCCAATTGTTAAATAATCTAAAAGAAATAATCTTAAATGATTACTTAACTATTTTCATTTGTAGATTTCATGTGCAAAGTATTTGAATAATCTATATAGAGGTTATTATAGTTGTTAAACTTAGCATGGTGACAATTATTGGGGTAAAGTTTATATTTGGGTATGATTGTTGTGGGTTGTATAATTGTCAATTTTTTAATTTTAATTACCTATTTAGACATACCTCTAAGAATAACCTCCTAGGTTTACGTTGAGTGCAAAGAGTATGAGAGATTATCCATTATCATATGTTAACCTTAAATCACCGTGTATTTTGATCAACATCTATTCACCTTCTTGAAGATAAATGCATGGCCTTGAAAGTGGATAAAATCTCTAGGATTTGGGAGTGTTATTTTGGGACCTAACATTTTTGGTGTCCTTATTAGGGAATATTAGTCTTTGGTTTGTACTCTTTGAAAACCTTTCTAATATAAAGGTTATTTTCTCCTGATTTAAGGAGTGGTGACTCTATCAAGGAAAAACTCAAAAATCATTTAGAAGAGCGAGAGGAAAAAAATGGAAAGAGAACATTGATCCAAAGGTCAAGAGATGTCTTATGTGATTTCCTTTTATGTGAGACATTTCATGCCCACCTTGTGTCCTAACATTTATAATTAATATAAAAGATATTACCTAGGCCATCTTGCATGATTTTGCGCTTCTAGTTGTGGCTTTCCCTTCCCTTCACCTTAGTCAATTACCCAAATTTAAAAATCCAAAAAATTGGATAAGTGTGAAGGTTATTTGAGCTTCATACCTTGTAGAAGGCACAAATGGGCATCTCTAGTTCAAATTTAGAGAAATTGGGTAAAAAAAGATAAAGTATGCTTTAGTGGAGTTTTTTAGGGCCTATGGGATATTGCAGAAATTTTAAGGATGACGAGATATATCCATATCTGAACTAGAATTCCATTTTTTGATTGAAACAATGGAAAAGTAATATCCAGATAGGCTAGAGTTTTTGTAAATGGTAAGGATGCATGGATTATAACTCAAAAATTATCTTTGATGCTACATCAACCCTCCTAGCTACCAGACTTCAACCTAAGGAAACTCTGGGATGACTCTAATGCTTTTCCATGAATTCTAAGAGTGGAAAATGATGCCCATGCTACATTTATGAATTTTAAACCTCCTTTATGTTAGAAATCCATCCATGGCCACATTTTGTAGTTGATTTCATGGGGGATTTATGAACTTCATCCATATATTCATCAATAAAAGAGCTTGGAATGGATGTTAGGATTGTTTTCTCATGCCTCCAACTTGAGATTTCATAGGCACATGTCTATAGTTCATTGGTTTGAGTAGATTCTAGGGTTTCTACCTTTCCCATATGCTCGTCCTTTCTCCTACATATTTTTGATGAATAAAAAGCCATTAACGCTCATTGTAAAGGGTTCTTCCCTCAATTTCTAGAGAAAATACTTGTATTTTTACACCAAAATTGTTTCCTTACTTGAGCTTTCAGAGCTCATTTTTCCTGTGAATGGTGGAAAAAGAAAGATAGGCCTTGGTTGATAGTGGAACCATTACCAGTCATTGATCACAGCACGACATTCATTACATAGAAAAGGCAACAATAAAGGTAGTTTTTGCTTTCCCTACCACTATTGGTTTCTATTCCTTCAAACTCTGCCTCATTGTATTGACCTTTCACTTATCTAATTTGGAAATTACTGGCATCCACATTTCCCCACCCTTGTGTCTTTCCCCAACTTCTTTCAAAGCAGGCAATAGGGAGGGGCAGAGATAGTTTGATAGCAAGACCACTGGTGAAAAACTCAGTTCACTTATTTCTCTTTTTTTCCCATTTGCCATTTTTCATTTGTTAGAAAAAATAAAATGTGGCAACTTGTTTTGTGATTGTGTTGCAACATGGTGCTTATTTAGGGTTTTAAAATGAAACTTACGACCAAGCACATTTAGGTTTTAACATTACGACATAATTAATATATAATGTATGTTTTATATATAATAAAAAATAAATTATAAATAATATGATTGTACCATCTAATTATTATATATATTATATTCTTTAACAAAATTATTAATAAAATTAAAATTATGTTCAAGATCTTAATAATGAGCACATTTAGGTTTTATTAAAATAAAAAATTATGGTCAAGATCTTAATAATGAACACATTTAGATTTTAACATTACGACATAATAAAATATATAATGTATATTTTATATAATAAAAAATAAATTATAAATAATATGATTATACTATCTAATTATTATATATATTATATTTTTTAACAAATTTATTAAATATACATATAAATAAATTAATAATTATTATATTTTTAAATAATAAAAAAATAAAATAAATATAATTATAATTATCATGTGCTGCATAAATGTATGCAAAAAAATAGACCAAAATTTATCCTAATTGACCTTCCACACTTCTTTGGCATACCCATTGCACACTAAGGTGCGATTGCTAGTTTATACTCCTATAATTGTAAACAAGATTTAAGCCTCTGATTAATGAAATTTGTCTTTTTTGTCTCTCCTCATTTTAGATTTGTTGTGTAAATTTTCGTTACCTTTTGAAACATATAAAAATAGGTTAGGGATTCACTACACATAGGATTTTATACTAAATTTGGAATGTTTCACCAAAATTACTATAAATAGAAAGGTCAAAATGAGTATAATGAACCCACCTATTCTTATATTTCATTCAAGAAATGAGATCCCCCAAGTCAAAATCCACTTTCAACCCTTAGGTGAGTGAATTCTTTTAGGAATCTTGCAACTTCCCTTTTTGTGTTAAGATGGGGGTCTAGGTCAAACAACACTTTGGGGAGAAAGATTAAAAATAGCAAATCAACTCCAAATTGCAATCCATAAAGTGGATTCAAAAGATTTAGCATAACACTAATGGAACCTATAGACTTTCCAGAAGATTTGGAAGAGATAAATCTTGTGTACCTCTCACAAAAAGGTATTTTCAGAAGCTAACTGAGGACTCATTCGCCCTATGGTGAATGGGTCTTGGGTAGGGCTCTCCAAAATCTGTTTCTAGGCTCTCTTCTCTTGTGTTTGCACTTCCAGTTTCTTGATTTTCTTTGTTAGACAATCGGAAATAAATCCGGGATCTGATTTTCTGTGATATGAAAATAAATGTGACAACTTTGACAACTTTGCAATTTTGCAAATTTGAGATCTTCAACTTTTCTTCAACCTACAAATCTGCAACACACAAAGAGAGGGGAAAATTGTTTGTTTTTGGTGAATTGTAATTAAACCTTGAAATGAAATGAAATAGCATGAAAGGGATGATGAATGAACTGAGCAATGCCACAACTCACCAAACCCTTGAATGAACCTTTGATAATGGAGGTTTGTAACTTGCATGAAATGGTTTCAATGGATGTGGATCTTCATCTTGAAAATTGATTTGAAACAATGCTTTTGAATGCTTGAATGGATCTTGAGCACTGCATCAACATATTAGCTCAAATAACATGCATGATGCAAGAAAACTTTGACATGATAATAGGATCTTGATTGTTGTAATAATCCTTCAATAAATCTACTCTTGAATGCCTTGAAATGCTCCTTGAAATCTCACTTTAGCTCTTGTAATTGAACACTTGAAAAACTTAGATCAAACATAGTGAAATGACCTTATATTTATAGGTATGTAACATTAATTTCCCGAAATTCAAATAACACAAGCCAACATGTGAATATAGATTTGAAATCATATAAATACCACCAAAAACATGATAAAAATTTAGATCCTAGGCCTAAGTGAGCACCCATTAACCCTTGGGTGAATGGGTCCTAGGTCACTTACCTAGGAAACACATTGCTCAATGATAAATGTTATGTTATGGCATTAATGAATGTTGGGTTTTCCTCTTCAGAAAATACAATTAATTAGGCTTGGATTTGAATTAAAGGGTCAAATTAAGGAAAATTAACATCAATTAATTAATAAAGCCCTAGATAAGTGTGAAAGTGTAAAGTTACAATTTACAACACCACATTAAGGCACAATTAAGTCCATTTTATTTAATAAGGCCCTAAACTCAATGTGAATATGTAAAATACATATTACAACATTAAATTAAGGAATAATTTAGTTCATTTTAATATTTATTTCCCAAATTAAGTGTGAAAAAGGGATACTTTTTCCTACACTACACCTTCATTTCTAAATTAATGTTTGATGTTCTTGTATGTTCAATGTTCTTTTAAATTCACTTGCAAGGCTAACAATGGATCATATATTTCCCTTTTAATCTTTGCAAAACCCTAACCTACATATAAGATTTCAAGAATTGTTATAATAGAGGATTGTGTAAGGTCCTTGAATTTTTCATTATTTCTCTATGTTGTAATGAGCAAGGAAGAATCATACTCTAAAAAATGGTGCATCACCTTCATTTCCTATTTTTCTCCTTCTCTATTTCTCTTGGAAGATTCAACAATAGGATTAGGTTTTAGCTATAGCTATTCAATATTGAGTTGGATCAATATTCTACACTTAGTTTAGAGAGGGAACCAACCATTCATCTAGAGGTTTTTCTTCTTTTAGTAGGGTCTCACACCTTGAATCCATTCTCATGTTTTCACTAAGTAGTTGAATTCATCATTCAATAGAGGATATAGTTCATATTGATAATAGTTTCTAGCACACTTAGTGGGACAATTTTAATAAGCCTTACTTCAATTCACTAAGAAGATTAGTGTGGTTCTTAGAAGTTTTAGTCATTAAATACATCACACAAGAACTTGGTGACTTTGAAATCAATATTGGTGATCTTACTGGTATTTTCTTAGTTTCTCTGGTTGAGAATTTTTTTTCTCTTTTAAATATTTTTTAAACAAAATATTTCTTCTCCAAATGCTTTAAATATGGGGATGCATCATGGAAATAAATTATTTTCCCCTCCATCCCAGACTAGGAATGCTTCTAATTTCATCACAAAAAACTGTACTACAACAAGTTATCAACAGTTTACAAATGCTTGCCACCCTCCCACCCCTATTCAACCTTCTTAGTAGCCAAATCATGCTTATCATCAGCCCCAAGAGGCCTATTCTATCTTCAAATGATATTCTTATTCCACAAGTCATCCTAAAATCAATAACCTTAGAACAACCCGTAGCCAAAAAATATTGTATGATGGTTAGAGCTAGGGAATGGATGAGAAAATAGGAGGGTAATTGTCCCATGAGTATCCTAAAACAAGTCATTTTTCCTTTGTTATCTATTCAAAAGAGTCCCTTCTTTATGATGGTTCAAATAAGGTGTTTTACCTAACTTGTTCACCTAGTAGGTTCTATTCAAATGTTAAGTTTCCTTAGTGAATTAGGAATATATCTAGAAGTCCTAGTTGTTATATGATCTTATCTTATATTATCCCCAAGTTGTCACATGGCATAGGATTAAGACACTTTTTATCATCCTAGTTTGTCTTATCTCTCAACATTTCCTATATAAAGAAGGTCTCATTTGTACATTGTATTGCATTGCATTTGAGTATTACATAATGCACATAATTGATCACATTTAATCTAATATATTTTGCATCCATTATAGTAAATTTATGCTCCTGCTTTTCACTCTTATAGAAGGATATTTTGGTTTTTGCAGGTAATCGTGGGAGCTTGATTTATTGAGTGACTCTAACATGGTATCCGAGCTTCAAATATGTAAATCCTCTTCTTAGATCTAAGGGTGATTTGGACTTGATATTTTAATGGGTACACTTGTTGGGAATTAAGTTGTCTCAACCTTTGTAATTTCCTAGCATTGATTTATTAATTTAACTATGTCTATGTTGTAATTTCTTGCTCATATTTAATTAATATCTAATATGACTTGACATGGTGAGTTTTCAACATGTTGGAAGGTGACATGGAATGTCACAAGGATGTTGTGGTCCCTAATGAGCCTAGTTTGGGTAAAATCTATAGTCTATTTGCTCATTGATGTCATGGATTTTGATGCTTAAGTGTTGATATTGGCATAATGTTTCCCTCAAAACCATTGACATTTGACATTACCCTATCTTTGCAGGCTTTAATGATATTTGGCATAATATGTGGGTCATTTATGTTGATTTGTATACGATTAATGAGTGTTTCTTAGAGTGGTCATTGATGTGCAATTATTATGCATACTAACCTTGGACTGCAGACTTAATACATTTAGTTATAGAGGATACTACTAGCTGGGCATACACCATAATGTCCAGTTGAGGAGCCGCTCTAGGTCAAAGGAAACCGACAAGAGAGATTCTTCATGCAACCGAATGTAATCACCTTGCAGTGAACCTTAATGATCAAGCATGCATGGGCATTACTATTGTGTTAAATCTAAGCTTGACTTGCATGTCTGACCAGATTCCATGCACGCGTAACCGTTGTCGCTCCACTTTTCCTTGCTTTCCCTAAATGGCATCCTCCCAGTCGTGGAGTTGACTGCCTTATTAGCTATAGTATAAATAATAATTTGATGCTCCTTCTTCAAGAGGTTGCACGATTCTACATTGTACTCTCATTTCAGTGATACAGATACATCACTCTTTGTATACACAATTTATAGTGAATGGGAATAAAGTTATGAGTTTGAACATCTAAGTTGTTGTTCGTATAGAGGATACTTATCCAAGGGGGCCCACTTGGTGAGTAATCCATTCTCTTAGTTTAGCAGTAGCTTAGTATTGCTTGTCGTTTGATACTTAGTTTGAAATTTGGCATTGACTGTTCCTGCAGCCACTAGAAGTCCATTATGTGTCTGTTCCTGCAGCCAAAGCAAACAGAGTAATTCATGTTTGTTGCTCAGATCTTTCATTCTCGCTTTGCATTTTAGATCAACATAGTTGTTGGTTGATGCTTAGTATTTGCTTTACTTCCTTTTCAATAATTTACTTTCAGTATTACGTTTCTTAGCTGTAGGATGCAATGACTACTTGAGTCCCTAGTGCACATATAGTTCCGAACCATTTCAAGTTCACGTCCCTGGGTTGACAAGTTAAATGCACCTTCATAGTGGTTGAATGACTAATCAGGTTAGATGTCCAATCTCTGAATTATGGCCGTAGAAGCCCAATTATGAAATCATTGTAGGAGGCAAACATTTTTGGCGTCGTTGTCGGGGATGGTGTCAAGCTAGGAAGTTTTTGGAGTCATTGGTATTTTTCTTGTAGTATCTTTGGAAGTTGTTCTTCGCATAATCTCACATAGGAAGTAATGATCCTCCTGGTTCTTTACCAATTTTTTGTGTGAGCTGACTGATAGTGAGTGATACTACATGCATAGAGGAAGAAGAAGGGATGCTTTTGAGAGATTTATTACTAACAATCCTCGTCCATTCCAGTTAGTTGAGTACCAAAACTTATTAGAAGAAGGAGATCCACACCGCTTTGTAGACGCATATCCTGATTTGACTAGTTTTGAAGTCTCCTCAGAAGATCAAAATCAATTTGAGAACCCCTTTGTCCTTGAACCACATCAAGTAGGAATGGGTGATGCAAATGGGAACAAACAAAACCAATCAACTTTTCCTTTTCCCATTGTCCATCAGAATGAAGTTGACAACATTAAGAACATTCCTGCCTAAACACTCCCCAAGTTTTATGGACTTGTGACTAAAGATCCTGTTACCTTCTTATTTGAATTTGACATACTCTACATAAGTTATGATTATACTACTAATGCCCATAGGCTTAAGTTATTTCCTACCACTTTGAAAGAGGTTGCATTAAGATGGTTCATGAGCCTAGGCATAAATACTATGGAAACTTGGGAGGACATGAAGACAAAATTCCTTGAGAAGTATAAGGAATACTGTAGGGGTAGTGACATGAGAGGAGGAGACATTTTCAGAATGTAGTAGAAGGAAGATGAGAGCCTGGAAGACTACATTGCAAGATTCCTATTTTGCTTACAAAAATCTCCACACCATGCACTTAATGAAGACTCACAAAAGTTTATTTTCCTAAGAGGAATCAATGATGGCTGCATGGATGCTTTGGACCTCATGGCACGAGGAGATATCTCCCAAGATCCTTGGGAATATATCAAGAAGATTAGCCAAAATTACTCCAGGGAAACTTCAAAGAAAGGGAGAGCTTATCAATCATCCATGGGTAAGTCAACTACCGGTGGAGTTTCAAGAATGGAAATCACTAATTTGCTAGTAGACTTCAAGCAAGATATTATTAACAATCTAGCTACTCATTTAGATACACTTCAGGCCAAAAAGAAGCAAGAGGAGGAAAAAATGATGTTGATAGAATATTGTCCTCATTACAGACAAAAAAATAGGGACTGCAAATGTAAGATGTTCGCTAATCTGGAAAGTAAGTAGATTCCTTAGTTTAAGCCAATTTAGATTGAAGAAGACCAAGTCTACTATGTTGCACACAGGAAGCCCTGGGCTCCAAGACAAGGTATGCCACTAGATCCACTATCCTATGTTGGACCGTATTTTAACTCTTATTCATCTAGTAACTAATGGCAGCCCCCATATCCACCCAATTATGGAGGATATCCACCACAGCCTTGGAGTAACCATCCAAACGCTTGGCCTAGCCATCAGAGTCCTCCACCTCAATGGTAGCAACCTTAGGGAAATTGGCAACAATTTCAAGGGCACTGGCAATCACCTCTAGGAAATTGGCAACAAACAAACTAGTGGAGAGGAGGGCAACAATGGCCTACCCAGAATACCACCTACATGTAGCCACCTTCTTAGCCCCAACAACCTGCTATAATGCCTCCACATGTTAACCCAAATCCTAATGCACCTAAACCAACCTAGCTACCAGCTCAACCCACACCCAACCCTAATAATAAACCACAACAACAGCCTATATATTCCATTGATTCAAACCAATTTCCTGCATATGCTGTGAGTGTAAGTGATATCCATTTGTGTTCAGGAACCAAGTTACTGACCCCTTCCAATCCCATCATTACTGAGCTTCCGATGGAAGAGGAGGAGGAGCCTTTGAATGACCTTATCCAACCAAATGGACCTAAAATTCATGAACCAGTCCAAGCCAAATAGACCGAGCAAGAACCACTATTTCCTCAGAGGCTGGAAGTTACCAAGAAGAAGGAAGAGAAGGAGGATACTAATTTTGAAATCCTGGATCAGCTTAACCATATATGCATTCAAATACCCCTATTTCAGTCCATAAAGGATGTTCCAATCTATGACAAAGCCATTAAGGAAGCTTGTCTTAAGAAGCCAGGAAGGAAGAAGAAAGACCCAAATACAACTCATGTGGTGGGCCAGGTAGCTGATATCATGTTGGGAAAAGTGACTATTCCCAAGTATAATGACCCAGGCAGTCCTGTGGTAGCAGTTGCCATAAATGGGATTCAAGTGAACAATGCTTTAATTGATTTAGGGGCAGTAATCAATGTAATGACTAAAGACATATTGCAACAACTAAATATTGCAAGCATGAGATCTACTCCTACTGTCCTGCAACTTGTAGACAACTCTACTATTAAGCCTAATGGTGTAGTGGAGGATCTTGTGGTAGTGCTAGACTCCTGGGAATATCCAACAGATTTTATGATTCTTTCTCCTAAGGCCACACTAGGCAGGTATCCCATTATCCTTGGAAGACCTTGGTTGGCAACTGCAAATGCATACATTGGATGTCAGTCAAGTGACATGACCATTTCAGATGGAAGGAGTATAAAAAGCTTGTTCTTTATCCACCTACTTAGCCACCTCATGATGAAGAAGATTCTATATGGCCACAAGTTGGTGAAGAGGCTAAAGAAGTTAATTTTGTGGTGCAACTTATGATGCTAGGTAGAAGCTCTTTCATGCAACTCCATGATGAGGATGAGGTGTTGGTTAACATCATTCAGAATCATTATGGAGTGAAGGAAAAATCACCTTCTAATTCAATCAACACACTTATGCCTGTTCTTCCTGCAGCCACTATTCTTGCAGATGTTCTCCCTGCAGCCACTATTCCTGCAGATGCTTTTCCTGTAGATGCTCTTCCTACAACCATTATTCCTGTAGACGCTTTTCCTACAGATAGACTTCCTGCAACAATAGGTGTGTTCCATGCATTGCTACCATGTGAACTAAAGGTACCATGTGTTAATGAAGCAACCATGGTAGAATTGACTACACAAATATAGGTATCAGAAGGAAGATATTTGAATGTTAATAATAAATTGAGTGAAATGCTGCAATAGTTGTTGGAAAATATATTAAGAGCCCATTGACATGCATTTGCATGGGATTATCATGACATGAAGGGACTGGATCCTAAACTTTGTACCCATAGAATTTATATAAGAAATGATTGCGCTCTAGTAAGATAGCCACAAAGAAGAATCAACCCTGGACTTAGAGAAATTGTGAAAGGAGAACTGCAGAAATTGCTAGATGCATGATTTATCTATCCTATTTTAGATAGTCAGTGGGTGTCTCAGTTGGTGATTGTGCTGAAGAAAGGAGGGAAGTGGTGAGTCTGTATTGATTACATAGAACTTAATGCTTCCACCAAGAAAGATCACTTTCCTTTACCATTCATTGATCAAGTCTTAGATACACTTGTAGGGAAGCAATACTTCTCTTTTCTAGATGGATTCAGTGGCTACGACCAGATCCAAATTGCACCAGAAGACTAGGAGAATACCACATTCACCTATCCATGGGGGACCTATGCCTACTCGGTACTCCCATTTGGCTTATGAAATGCACCTGCAACCTTCTAGAGGGCAGTCATTGATATATTTTCAGAAATTTCTCATGATTGCATGGAGATTTATATGGATGACTTTACCACTTATGGTTTCAACTTTGATCAAGCATTAGAGAATCTCAAAAGGGTCCGACAAAGATGTGAGGATCAAAAATTGTCCTTAAATAGTGAAAAATTCTTTATGATGATTCAAGAGGGTGTAGTCCTTGGCCACTACATCTCCCACAAGGAAATTCATGCAAAAATAGAGGTAATCACAAATCTTGCTACACTTGCGAAACAAAAGGATGTTAGAAGTTTCTTGGGTCATGCAGGATATTATAGGCGATTTATCAAAGACTTCAACAAGGTAGCAACACCATTGTATACCCTTCTCACTAAGGATGTCAATTTTTTATGGATTGAAGCTTATGACAAGGCATTTCCTGCTTTGAAGATAGCTTTGATAAATGCTCTTGTACTTAAGGGGCCCAATTGGGAGCTTCCTTTCCACATTCACACTGATGCATCAGATTATGCCATAGGAGTAGTCTTAGGACAAAAAAAGGGAGCTGTTGAAAATGTTATATACTTTGTCAACAAAAAATTTCAAGGAGTTGAATTCAATTATACTATGACAAAGAAGGAAATGTTGGCCATAGTTTATGCACTAACAAATTCAGACATTACATAATGGGCTATCAACTCTTTGTGCACATTGATCATGCAACCATTAGATATCTCATGAATAAACCTTTGATCACCGGGAGATTGGCAAGATGGTTATTATTGATGCCATAGTTTGATATAACTATTGAAGATAAGCTAGGAAGAGCTAATGTTGTTGCAAATTTTCTTTCAAGGCTGATTACATCAGAAGACAACCAGCCCATAGACGACTCTTTTCCTGATGAGCATCTATTCTCCCTCAATGTGTAGATACCATGCATGCTGGCATAGCCAACTACTTGGTCACAGGTAGATTTCCTTCTCATTTCTCCCCAAAGGAGAAAAGGGCACTCATTGAAAAAAAAATTCCTTTCTCTTGGATTGTTGGATGTTTGTTTTACATTGCACCTAACCATGTCATGAGAAGATTTGTGAGAGAAGATGAAACTTCTGGCATTTTGCATGCATGTCATAATGAGACATGTGGAGGACACTTCGCAGCCAAAAATACAACAATGAAGATCTTGAACACAGGGTACTACTGGCCAACACTCCATAGAGACACAAGAAGGTATACCAGAAAATGTGATAAATGTCAAAGGATGGGCAGACCAACCAAATCTGATGAGATGTCACTGTGCCCTCAAATAGTGATCACTCCTTTTGACAAATGGGGATTAGATTTTGTGGGACCAATTGACCCTCCATCAAATGGTAAGTCATATATTGGTATGCACTGATTATGTAACAAAATGGGTAGAAGTCAAGGTTGTGAAACATGCAAAGGATAAAAAAGTTGCAGAATTTCTTTATGAGGAGATTTTCACAAGATATGGAGTTCCAAGAGAAATAGTGACTGACCAAGGGCCATAATTTACATCAACCCTTGTTGCAACACTAGTGAATGAATATAACATCAGGCACAAAAAATGTACTCCTTATCACCCCTAGGCTAACAACCAAGTTGAGGTGACAAACCAAGAAATTGAAGCTATTCTGACCAAAACAGTGTATATTCATAGGAAAGATTGGGTGAATAGATTTCTCGAAGCTATTTGGGCCTATAGGACAACATGGAAAACAACTACAAGCTTCACCCCATTTGAGTTGTTGTACGTAAAGTCCACCATGATGCCAATCAAATTTGAACACAAAACTCTACGAACTGCAGTAGATTTAGGGATGGACATTTCTGAAGCACAGAGAGAAAGAATCATGCAACTAAATGCTTTGGATGAAATAAGGAGAGCAACCTTGCAACATACTAAAGTAGTATAGAACCAAAGGATCAGGTGGCATGACAGATTTATCAAAGAAAAGAACTTCAAAATAGGAGATTGGGCCTTGCTCTATGATTCCAGATACCAGGACAATGCAGGAAAATTGCATACGAGATGGCTAGGACCCTACGAGATTGTTGAGGTCTTTCCCAATGGAGCCATCCAACTTACCACCATTGACCCTATCAAGTTCAAATTACTTGTCAATAGTCATCACCTCAGGTTATATCTTAAGTCAAATTCTAAAGAAGAATTCCTACAACAGTTCAACTAGCACCTAGAGCCTCCTGCAGTCGAAGGTGGTGGACCTAGTGTCCCTCCTTCAGCCTAATTGATGTATGGACTTTTCATAATAAAGACTTTCACTTATGTGGAAGTCCATTTCTCTGTCATCCACCCATCCACCCATCCACACCACCTTTCTCTCTCTTCCATCATTTCATTCCATCTCACTCCATTTCACCCCATCTTCATTCATTACTCAATCCATTTTCCAGCAAGGCGAGCATTACGTATCCACGATCTTTGCAGTAAATCTTCCACACATTCAGGTATGTGCGCATTATTTGCTATCTTTAATCATCTTTTAAGTACATTCATTTAATCAATGTATGTTAACATAGGTATTCACATAAATGCCATTATTGCTTGTTAATCACCACTCCCATCTCACATGTGTGGACACATGTCCAAATTTAGGTTGGGGGAGGGAAACAAAAAAGATGCAAATATTTTATTTCCCACGTGTCAAACCATATTAGGTTGCATCATAATTTTAAAATGATTTGATTGCATGAGTGAATTGATAGTAACTACAACCACCAATTCTTCCTATCATAACTTCCCTCTATCACTTCTTTTCTTGCTATTATTGCCCTATCCTAACCTTGAGCACAAGCAAGAAGACAAAACAAAAGAAAGGAAATACAGTCGACACAGATACTGCAGGGAAGCGCAAAAGTTGAAAGGAGTTGCAAGGAATTTGTTTGATTATAGACAATGGGAGGTGGGTTAGTTCGAAATGAACCCACGGTGCATGATATCTTACTACAGGATGCACAATGCCTGGCTGAATTTCAAAAATGTGGATGGATAGACTACTTTTGAAACTGGATGGTTTTGATGAAGGCATTGCCCTTGAATTTTCCCAGAAATTTTCAGAAGGAAAATCCATTGTAAAAGGGTTAGAAGTTGTAGCAACAGAGGAAAGAATTGTGGAAGTTACAAAGTTACCTGCTAATGGTGAAAATTACCCTATTTCTAGAGATGCCAAGACAACTAGGGCTGAATTCATAGAGCCAAATGATCCCCCATTTACCATAGACAAGCAAGGCACAAAAAGAACGTCTCTGCCTAAGCCATGGAAGTAGATAGCTATGTATGTCATCAAATACATTACTTGCGAAGGCCGCCAGTCAAACTTGCATTTTGTCCACTTCAAGCTTTTGAACCACATGAGACATGGGAGGAGGATGAATGTACCCAATGTGCTATACAATATTCTCTCAATCATGGTGACGAGACCCAAAAAGGTAGAGATAATTCTATTTCCCACCATTGCTTGATTGAATTGCTAGTTGAAAAATCTCTGTGTGATGCTTCTGGAATGAATTGGGAAGAGTTTATTAAGGTTGATCAAGATTATCACCAGGAGGAGTCTGTCGATGTTGAACATTTTCCACCTAGGGCTATACCTCAATCTTGTAGGTCTAGTAGGAGGGCAAGCACGACAGAAGCCATTCCTAGTGCTTCAACCTCTGACATTGACTTTGGCACGAATCCTCCTATAACTGAGGAAACCATTGAAATTAGTTCTTTTGGAATAGAGAACTCAGGAGAAGAAAGCTCTTCCTCGGGTCCTGATGATGGTGAAGTCCCACTTGAAACCCTCATGAAAACTAGGGCACAACAAAAGGAGGTAGAAATAAGAAAAGGAAAGGCTAAAATACATCCTGTGGAAATAAAAGTACCAAGTCCAAAAAAGAGGAAAGCTAATACTATTCCTCCTCCATCCAAAGGAAGACATGAAGGAACTACCAGAAAATCAAGGCCAGCCGAGCCTGTCCAGGAAAGCCCTAAACCTGATGAGATCCCACATGAAGACCCTGAAGCTCCAATGGAGCAGGTGTGTGAAAAAGAAGAAGAAGATATATTTAAGGGAGCAACAAACACTAGCTGATCTTGTTAGCATTGCAGAGGAATTGGAAGAAAATAAAAACTTCCTACAACATGAAGTCCTGCAACAACAACCAAAACAAGAGCAAGAGTTCCTGCAGTGAAAGGAAGAAGAAACAACACCCTTACAATTAGAGATAATTGGAATACCTGAGTCTATGCAAATAATTCTATATACCAAAAGACTAGTAGGTATTCATAACCCTCTTGATTTTTCAATACATGCAACAATTTTGAATCTTTGAACATAGATACAAAGAAGGGAGGAAGAATGGAAAAGGGAAAAATGATAGTTAAAAGAAGAAATTCAAAAGAAGGATGAAGAAATTGAGGAGAAAAATACATAAATTGCTACCCTGAAGCAAAGGGTAGATGATATGGTAGCTTTGGCACCAAAGATTTTGGAATGTAGAGAACCCCCGAGGGTCTATGCTCTACTCCTGAAAGAGAAGTATCTCTCTTTTAAGATGTCAAGACTTGCCTTAGTTTGAATCCTTCTATTGATGCCCCTATGGAATTTTTCAATGCTTACAGGATTGCCTCTCCTAAAATGAAGAATTTGTCATGTGAATTTTATTTACATAATTATGCTATCACAAAAGACCATGAATGGAACCCACTATTGTATGTTGGAGATGTTCAATTGAGAGCATTCATGTCTTGGGTGCAAAATGAAATTAGTTGGGGACAACAACATGGTGTTTATAGACAATTGGAGTTTGATATCCCTTTGCATGTTAGAGCTGAATCAAATAACCTAAGGGATATTTACAGAGAATGGCATATAATGCTACTCAGACCGAGCTATGGAAACAAAATTATGCCTTGGATTGAGGCAGCTTACAATGAGTATGAGGTAAAAACAACAACAAAAGAGGAAACCATGAGGAGATGTTTATCCCAGAGATGGAATAGTTTGACCAATGAGTTGAAGCATGCTGAGCCTCATTCCATAAATAATTATGCTGCAGTGTTAAAAATAATTGAGAGACATATTCATATTGGAAGAACTCAGGGATGACATTGGCTTATTGAGAGACATATTCATATTGGAAGAACTCGGGGATGACATTGGCTTCCCTTGACTTTTCAGCCACCCATGCTCATGTGGGTTGTTCCAAATTTTAGATTCTACTAGAGTGATATTGCTACATAAAGGCAGAGATGGGATAAATTTGATAGATTGGGAGGATTCTATTGGGATTCTGTCTCATGCACTGTGGCCATTGGTGTTCGACAACTCTCAATTGAAAATTTTAGAGCTTTGACCAAGCAAAAGAACAACTCTTCTCTTGCTGGAGGACCAACAAAACGTTAGGTTGGGGGGAGTGATGAGACTAGTTTTTGGTCTAGTTTGGGTAAAATCTATAGCCTATTTGCTCATTGATGTCATGGATTTTGATGCTTAAGTGTTGATATTGGCATAATGTTTCCCTCAAACCATTGACATTTGATAGTACCCTATCTCTACAGGCTTTAATGATATTTGGCATAATATGTGGGTCATTTATGTTAATTTGCATACGATTAATGAGTGTTTCTTAGAGTGGTCATTGATGTGTAGTTATTGTGCGTACTAACCTTGGATTGCAAACTTAATACATTAAGTTATGGAGGATACCGCCAGCTGGGCATGCACCATAATGTCCAGCTAGGGAGCCGCTCCAAGTTAAAGGCAACCGACAACAGAGATTCTTCATGCAATTGAATGTAACCTCCTTGTAGTGGACCTTAATGATTGAGCATGCATGGGAATTACTGTTGTGTTGAATTTGTGCTTGACTTGCATGTCTGACCGGATTCCATGCGTGTGTAATCGCCGCCACTCCACTTTTCACTGCTTTCCCTAAATGGCATCCTCCATGTCGTGGAGTTGACTACCTTGTTAGTTGTAGTATAAATAATAATTTGATGCTCCTTCTTTAGTAGGTTGCACAATTCTACATTGTACTCTCATTTCAGTGATACAGATACATCACTCTTTGTATGCACAATTTACAGTGAATGGAAATAAAGTTATGAGTTTGAACATCTAAGTTGTTGTTAGTATAGAGGATACTTATCCAAGGGGGGCCACTTGGTGAGTAATCAATTCTCCTAGTTTAGCAGTAGCTTAGTATTGCTTGTCGTTCGATACTTAGTTTGAAATATGGCATTGACTTTTCCTACAACCACTAGAAGTCCATTATGTATTTGTTCCTGTAGCCGAAGTAGATAGAGTAGTTCCTGTTTGTTGCTCAGATCTTTCATTCTTGCTTTGCATTTCAGTTTAGCATAGTTGTTGGTTGATGCTTAGTATTTGCTTTACTTCCTTTTCAACAATTTACTTTTAGTATTACGTTTCTTAGTTGTAGGATGCAATGACTACTTGAGCCCCTAGTGCACATACAGTGCCAACCCATTTCAAGTTCACATCCCTGGGTTGACAAGTTAAATGCACCTTCATAGTGGTTGAATGACTAATCAGGTTAGATATCCAATCTTTGAATTATGGTTGTAGAAGCCCAGTTATGAAATCATTGTAGGAGGCAGACAATCCCCACAAGCAAATTTAGGTGTCCCACTTTGGGAAGAGATTTGAGGGATTTCTATGACAATTTTATGATGATGTTACGACACAAAAGAGACAAATTCTATGACAGGTTGGACAGTTATTGATTAGAATCTTTGTATGGTAAAGTTGGTGCCCAAGTTTGATGTATGGAAATTTAAAAGCAAATGTAAAAAGAATCTTCTATCATTAATCAATTATGATGGATTATCTTATAGTTGTAAGAGTTGTCATATATGATGGACTTTATGACATTGTAAGGCATTTATCACACCTATTTGGAGAAAATTTTGGGCACCCAAGTACGAAGGCATGTAAGGGGGCTAAGAAATCATTGGACAAGTGTCATAAAAGTTAAACATATTTTAGGAAAGTGTGCCACATAAATTTGAATGCCCATCCCTTGTTACTTTCTCATGAAGCTTCCTCTATTCTTTTATATCTCTATAAATAAGGTGCTTGTGGGAGTAGTTTGTATGGTTCATTTGAAAGTAGTGTTATGCTACTAGAATTGTTATAGAATTTGACATTAGTGTACACTCCTGGAAGAACTTGCATTGCAAGTGTTTTGTAATCACCATTGATTTGATAATACATTGTGCAAGTTTTGGAGTGTGGTATTTTTCTCCTGAAAGAGTTTTCCCCATGCATATCTTGTGTTGTGGTATTTTATACTTGCATGTGATGTGATGTTATTAATCTCTCTATTGTGCATCTCATAATGTAATTGTAAAAGAATTAAAATTGTGCATCTTTCCTCTTAGATTAGTGTTAGGAAGCATTTTCACATACCTTGCTTCATTTCAGTTGGTATCAGAGCTTGATCACCTTTGATTCTAGTTGTTGGGTAGAGGGTTTTTGCACTGATATTCATTTGAGTGGGAGCCTTGTAGTGGGTTTGTTATCTTTTTTTCAAGAGAGATGGCTAGCGCATCCAAGAGGTTTGAATTAGAGAATTTCAATAGAGGCAACTTTGAGTTGTGGAAACTCAAGATTGAGGACCTATTGGTGGATAGAGATTTATGACTCATGATATCCAATTCCATGCCAATGAGAATATAATAAGAAGACTAGGATCAAATGGATTAGAAGGCTAAGGGTATCATAAGACTTTGTTTGGATAACTTTGTCATGTTAAATGTGCATGAGGAGAAAATAGTTGTAACTTTATGAAAGAAACTTGGAGAAATTTATTAGGCTAAATCCTTCATAAATAATTTTCTCTTGAGAAAGAAGTTGTTCTCTCTGAGGATGGAGGAGGATTGGTGTATGAAATTACTATGTTCATTACCAAATTCATGTACCACCTTGTTATGTCCATTAGAAGTACCACTACTACTTTCAAGATGGATGATGTGGTTGCATCTCTTTTTCTGAGGAGATGCAAAGAAATTCCTTTGAATCAGCTAGGGAGGCTCTTGTAGTTTGTGGTAGATCCAAGGAGAAACAAAAGAAGAAGCATAAGAAGAAATAAAATAAAGGAAGATTCAAATATCATGGGAGATCTAAATCTCCTAGAAATTTAAAGGCTCTATGTTGGAATTTTGGTAAACCTGATCACTTTTGCAAGGAGTGTAAAGGGGATAAAAAGAAGAAGAAAAATAATGATTTTGATTTAGACAAGTCTTCTCAAGATGATGGTGAAATTTTTGTTGTTTCCTTAGCAATTCATACATCTAAATATGTGTGGTTGATTGAATCTAGTGCATCATTCCACATGACCTCGCATAGGGGTTGTTTTTCAAAATATGAAGATTTTGATAGTGGGAAGGTGTACTTGGGTGATGAATCTCATCTAAATATTTTTGGCCATGGAAGAGTTTTGATTTGATTCCCTACTGGTACAGTGATGGGGATCAATGGTGTATGACATATCCCTGGTTTGACACAAAACCTATTATATATAAGTAAATTGAATAATGTGGGTGTGCAGGTAGTTTTATCGAATGGAGAATGAAAGATGATGAGAGGAGCTATGGTGTTGGCTAAGAGGTTTGGATTGGCACTTTTTTTTAACTCAATGCATACACTATTTAGTTCAATAGTTCTTCTATTACAAATAAGAGAACTTCAAAGTCTTCATCCTCACCATCTGAAAGAGTAGTGAAGAGTGTTGTTGCATCTACTTCTAGTGGTCATGCTTTCTAGGTACCCAAGGGTGCTCATTCTATGGAGATGAAACTTACAGTAGAGAAAACTATGCTATGGAACCAAATGCTTAGCCACATTGATGAGAAGGGTCTTAGAAACTTGAAAAATAAAAATATTGTTGAGGGGATGAATGATTGTAATCTTGATTTTGATTTTTTTGGACATTGCATTTATGGAAAAAAAAACCATGTTTAGTTTTACTCTAGTTCTCACAAATCTTTTGAGGTGTTGGACTTGATTAATTTTGATGTGTTTGGTCCTATTAATGTTCCTTCAATTTCAAAATCCATTTATTTTGTTTCATTCATTGATGATTATAATAGGACATGGATCTATTTCCTTAGAAGTAAATCTGAAGTCTTTAATATATTAAAAGAGTTTAAAGCTATTGTAGAGAATCAAAAGGATATAAATATTAAATGTTTGAGGAATGACAATGGTAGTGAGTTTTGTTCAACAAAATTTGACAAGTTCTATATAGAACATGGGATTAAAAGATATAAGAAAAATCTATATACCCCTCAACAAAATGAAGTTGTAGGGAGAATGAATATGACGATGGAGAGAGCTAGGAGTATGGTTAGTGGAGCTAGCCTCAAACAATTTTTTTGAGATGAAGTTGTTGCCATTACTCGCTATCTAATTAATAGGTCTCCTACTTCAACACTTGTGGATAATACACCCATGGAGGAATGGTATGGTAAAATGCCCTCTTGAGACATATTCAAGTATCTAGTTGTAATGCATATGCTCATCTACCTAAGCAGAAGAGGTCTAAGTTATAGAAAAATGGACTAAAGAGTATAGTCATCGTTATGGAATCAATGTGGAAGGGTACAAGCTTTGGAATCATGTGGCCGAAATGGTTCTATATAGCAAAAATGTGATTTTTTAGGGAACTCGTTACTCCTACAATTGTTTTACAACTAGAGAAATAAAAGAAAGAGGATGTGGTTCATCTTACTCCTACCCTTGAGAAAGAAGAACCAAAAACATCCGATGGACCTGATGATGAGGAGAGCTCAAGCAACTCTAAAAATTTAGAACAAGATGAACTTAAACCTCAACCCTTGAGGAGGTCTACATGAGTTAGGTAGTAGATGAAAAGTTTTGGATATTCATTGCATGATTCTAGTTGTATTTTGTTTGATTTCTAACACTAATGAGCCTAGGATCGTAAGGGAGGCTATGGGTATGAGTGATGCATATTCTTGGATAAAGGCCATGGATGAAGAGATGGTTGTATTAAAAAGAAATAAAACTTGGAATCTAGTGCCCTTGCCCGATGAACATAAACTTGTTGGTTACAAATGGGTGTTCAAGAAAAATTTTGGTGCAGATGGTAGTGTTGAGAGATATAAGGCAAGGTTGGTTGGAAAGGGTTATTCCCAAGTTGAGGGAATTGATTATAGTGAGATTTTTCTCTTGTTGCAAAGCTAACATCCATTATATTTTTTTTCATCACTTGTTGTATATGATTTAGAAATTGAATAAATGGATGTGAAGGAAAATTTCCTTCATAGTGATTTAGAGGAAGAAATATATATGTCACAACTAGAGTATTACAATGAGAAAGGTACAAAAAGATTAGTTTGTAATTTGAAGAAGTCTTTGTATGGTTTGAAACAACCACTTAGGATGTGGTACCATAAGTTTGAATCCTTTGTGTTGAGTTTGGGATTTCTGAGATCAAAATTAGATCATTGTGTTTCTTTCAAAATTGTTAATGGTTGCATTCTTATTATTGCACTCTATGTTGATGATATGTGGTTCATTGGGAATGGTAAATATTTGAATTTTGACTTTAAGTCTCAGATTTCAGCATAATTTGACATGAAGGGTTTAGGTGCAACTAGGTACATTCTAGTTATTGAAATTAAAAGAGACTGGGAAAACATCTAAGACTTTGGTTAGGCCAGAGTAAGTATGTGAATAATGTGTTGGAGAGATTTAGCATGACAACTTGTAGACCGTTGTGTGTTCTTATTGTGATGGCGATAAATTTATCAGTTGTAGATTGTCCAAAATCTCCTAGTGAGGTGAAGGATATGATGAAAGTACCTTATGCTAGTGTTGTTGGCAGTTTGATGTATTTCATAGTTTGTACAATACCAAACATTGCCCAAGCAGTGGTAGTCCTTAACTGGTTCTTGGCTAATCATGGACGACTACATTGGGATACAGTAAAGAGAGTATTTAGGTATTTACGGGGTACTTCTGAGTATTCATTATGCTATCATGGACATCCTATAGGATCTTTGTATTTAATTTGTATTCATGGATTCAGATTGGGTTAGTGACATTGACAACAAAAGATCCACTAGTGCTTATCTGTTTAATATGTTTGGTGGTGCTATCAATTGGATGAGTAAGCGCCAAGGTGTAGTCACTTTTTCCACTATAGAATCAAAGCACATGACAACTACTCGTGCTTGTAAGGAAACCATTTGGCTTCAAATATTATGTTCACATGTTGGGATTTATGTTGGGATGATTACTATTTTTAGTGATAGTCAGAGTTTTATTTGCTTAGCAAATAATTCAACCTTCCATGCTAGAACAAAGCATATTGATGCTCAACTCCATTTTTGTCTATGACATGGTGGAAGATGGTAAGGTGTAGATTAAAAAATTTGATACTTTGATGAATTTTGTAGATTCAGTGATGAAGCCAGTGAGCACGGAGAAGTTCAAATGGTGTTTAGAGTCTATGGGCCTTTTGGCCCCTAACAATTGATTACCTGGTTAGATTGGTTCTTGAAAGGTGTTCAAAAAGTGGGATAATGTTGGGAATTAAGGTGTCCAACTTTTGTAATTTCTTAGCATTAATTTATTAATTCAATTATACCTATGTTGTAATTTCTTGCTCATATTTATTTTTCATCTAATATGACTTGGTATGGTGAGTTTTCGGCATGTTGGAAGGTGACATGGAATGTGATAAGGATGTTATAGAACCCACAAGGTAATGTAGGAACCCCACTTTTGGAAGAGATTCCTTGACACATGTCAACATCTTTGAGGGATTCCTATGATGATTTTATGATAGATCCCTATGATAAAGTTATGATGCATAAGAGCTAGATTCTATGACAGGTTGGACAAGTTTTGATTAGCATATTTGCATGGGAAAGTGAGCACCCAAGTTTTACCTATGAAAATTTGTAAGAGAATGTAAGAAGAATCTTCTATTATTAATTTGTTATGATAGTTTCTCTTACAGTTGTAAGAGTTTTCATATATGGCAGGCTCTATGACATTGCAAGGCATCTATCATACCTATTTGGGAAAAAATTGGGGTGTCCAAGTATGGAGGCATGTAAGGGGGTAAGAAATCATTGGAAAAGTGTCATAAAAGTAAAATATGTGTTGGGAAAGTCTAACACATGGATTTGTACACCCATCCCTTGTTGCTTTCTCATGAAGCTTCCTCTATGCTTGTATATCTCTATATATAAGGTTCTTGTGGGAGCAGTTTGTATGGTTCATTTGTAGGTATTGTTATGCTTCTAGAATTGCTCTAGAATTTAACATTAGTGTACACTCCTGGAAGAACTTGCATTGCAAGTGTTTTGCAATCACCATTGATTTGATAATACATTGTGCAGGTTTTGGAGTGTGGGGTTTTTCTCTTGAAAGGTTTTTCCCCACATATATCTTGTGTTGTTGGATTTTATCCTTGCACACGATGTTATGTTATTAATCTCTCTATTGTGAATCCTATATTGTAATTATAAAAGAATTAAAACTATACATCTCTCCTCTTAGATTAGTTTTAGGAAATGTTTCCACATACCTTACTTCTTTCATCACTTTGGGACAAAAGGGACCTCACCATTGAGTCGAGAAGGCCCAAAAACCCCTTTTATATAAAATACTTGATATTTGGGCGATTGGAAAATTTTTACCATTTTTGCTAGGGTTTGAAAAATATATAGTTTTTATATGTATAGTTCATACATCACACAATCTTTACTGTCTCTAGCATTGAAACCATTCACTAGTCTACAAATTCTTATGCATATTCATAGAATATTCTTTTGCACAAATGTGGTGTTAGTAGAAGGTACAAAACCAACATTTTGAAATTTTGAAATTTTGAATTATTATTTTTGTTGCTAAATCAGTGCAATAAACAAGCACTCAATCACCAATTGTTGTAGCCCACAATCTTGTACTAGGTGTAGGGGGCTTAAGTCCTAACCTACAAATAGACGGCTTACACAGTTCACTCGCCACCCAAGGCACCACCCACCTATCGCCTTGTGATAAACAATTTTTTATTTTTTATTTTTGTAATGGTGGTCGTATGAGTTCCTAGTACTTAGGGGCCAATTTTTTCCCCCTAAATCCCACATTGGGGATTTTTTTTTCAAAATGTTATAACTTTTTGCTAAGCTGTCAAGATTTTACAAATGAGATATCAATGAAAAGCTAGTTTCGAGAACTTTGCAGTGGTGCAAGCCATTTTTTCATATTATGTTATAGGTGAGTTATAGGTGAATTTCATTGTTGATTGAAGTTAGATATTCATTTTTGAACCTCTAAGATCATAATTTTTGCTTGTTTATCTAATTTTCATGATTTTTGCATTGGAAAGGTATTGAGGAGCTCTATAGTTTTATCCATGTACTTTTTCTAGATTCAATCCCAGGTATCTTTTATTTAGATTTGTGCATATTTGCATTTTTCTTGATAACTTGGACATATTGACACTTGCAGAAGTTTTCTTTTGTTTGGGAAGGCTTCATTTTTAGTCTAGATTATATTAAGAAATTGTAATTTCAATATGAGGATCTTATTTTGAGATAATATTGTATTTTTTCATATTTAGATCTATCTTTGCATTATAAAATCTTTAAAGAAATACTAGAATTGTAATTACACTACATATAAAGTGCCAAATCATAATCTTGTGGGGCATCCTTGATTGAGTGATTTGAGGGGGGGTCTCTTGGTACATTATTTTTATTTGTTTGCTAGTGCTATTCTTTTCCATGGATCATTCTAAGGCTCCTTTGCTAACACCATATAAATATTAATCTTGGCATCAACAAGAATGGAGTGCCCTAATGAATCTAGGTCACTCTTTATATGTTGAGAATAAGGTACTTAAACCTAAAGATGATGATACAAAGATAAAATAGATGATTGAATGTACAAAGGCTCTTTTATGTAATTGTAGCTTAGTTTCTCAAGATCTATTGTTTCAAATTGATTCATGTAAAGATTCTCATGAAGCTTGGGAAATTTTGAAAACATTGTATAACACTACAAAATAATTAAAAGGATATCAAATTAATAATTAATTTATGAGCCTTGATCCTAAGAACTTTGAAAACATCTAGTATTACATCACTAAGGTTTATGATCTAATAGATCAATGTAACACGTGGAATTTAGAAAAAGACATTCAATTGGTCTATAATGAATTGAACAAACTTGGTCCTGATTATACAACTTTTATTTCTAGCTTTCATATTCATAGGTTAACTGTGGGGTCTACATATACTAAACCTTCATTTACAAGTTTTTCTAAGATGTTAATACATGAGCAACAAAATATTCTTTCTATGGGTCTCAAATTGGTTAGTCAAATGAAAGAGTCAAAAAAATCTAATAAGAAACATAAGAAATCAAAGAATAATTCACATTCAAATCAAGCACATAATAGATCCTCTTCTAAAGAGAAATCATCTAAGAAGGAGAATCCTTCTTGTTCATATTGCAAGAATACTATACATGAAGAAAATTCTCGTTGTAAGAAGCATAATGGTGATGAAACATCTTAAAAAGAATCACATTGATCTAGCTTCCAAAATGTTTGAGTCAACTTCTTATTCAAAACAACATAATAAGGAAAATGAAAATGTTAGTTTTGTTACTACATCAGGTAAACATAAAGGACAAGATAATTGTGCTTATACGAGTCTTAGATCAAGGAGATGGCTTCTAGATTCAAGAGCATCTCATCATATGGAATCTTTATGGTCTATATTATCTTCTTTTAAGCCTTGTGATATCTCACCTATTTTTATGGGAAACAATGCATGCATGCATGTAATTGGGAAGGGTTCTATTGATATTGGGGATGGAACTTTCAATGATGTTTTGTATGTACCTCATTCGTCAAATAATATTCTTTCCATCTATCATATTACCCATGGTGGAGTAGAGAAGATTGTGGAATTCACTCCTTATTAAGTTATCATTAGAGACTTGAAGAGTAGAGAGATTATTCCTACTAGGATGCTTTATTATGCATCTTGGTTATATAACTTTTCAAAATTTTATTATGATGATGGCTTTAAGCCTTTGGAAATTTATCACACTTCTAGTGTGGACCATGATTTTGAGAAAAGTTTTGGCTACTTGAACTTGGGTGTTCTCACATGTGATCTAGTTCTTGAGACTTATATCCCATCTCCTCCATCTACAATTTTATTTGATGATACTTGTATTGCTTCTTGTGATTTAGTGCAATAGGATATAAATCATCTTCTATAGATGGATACATGGGATGAGCACTTGAAAAACATCGTAGGTTTGTTTGTATAGTTTCACATTTCAAATTTGAGAGACACAATTGATTGCATACATATTATCTTTGATGGAGATGATACTTCTTCAGTTGTTGTGAGGGAACAATTTGACCCTCTTGTTCATTATCCACATGATCATTCATCATAGTTTGACATGAGCGTGGACACTTTTGAGTGGCATTTGGAGGAGGAATATTTGTCTTTAGAGAAGACACTTGAATCTTTGGATCTTGTTCTTCATTCATCTCTAGTAGATTGTAGATTTCCATCTTCATTAGTGTGGCCTAGAACACCTAAATTGGTATTGAAAGCTTTCAAAATTGACATGGAGACACATGATAAATTTTTAGAGACTTTGTGTACATCTTCCTACATATTATTTTTAAGAATGGGAAGACATCATCCACACACCTTTGTTTTTGTTTCTTTCTATAGGGAGGAACACTACTCAACAATCAAAGACAATCTTCTATATTCAATTTTGAGCATCTACTATTTGTACAAATTCTATTTTAAGGGGAAGATCCATGGTCTCTCTTCTCTCTTCTGGAGGGGGACTTTTTCCTCACATGGGATTTTTTCCATCTCATCTTCTAGAGAGCATAGTTTTGAATTTTATCTATTTTGGGTAGGAGTTTTATCCCATTGGGTTTTCTCCTTTTCTTTGTTTGTGATAGATTGAATTTTTTTATGGGTACCTAACATGACCTAGTAAGCATGGCCCATATTTGCATCATTTAAATTTGTTTACTTCTCCCTAAGTTACACCCAAGGGGCTCGAGGGAGTGTTGGTATGAATAAGGCATTTTAGCTCACTAGTTTTCTGAGTAGGTCCTATTCCCATGTTAAGTTTACTTAGTAGAATCTTTCTAGAAGTCTTAGATGTCATGTGATCTTATCTTGTCCCCTAGTTATCATATGACATAAGATTAAGACAATTTTCATCATCCTAGTTTGTCTATCTCTCAACCTTGCCTATATAAGCAAGGTATCATTTATATATTATTGCAGGTATTGAATAATGCACATCATTGATCACATTTGGTGTAATATATTTTACATCCATTATTAAAAAATTATTTAATAATTTTCTCTCTTATAGACAGTTATTTCAATTTTTGTAGGTGATTATGGGAGTTTGAGTCCTTTAGTGACTCTAACACTTTATAAGGAAAAACCCCTCTTTAAATTATTCTAGATGAAGGAGCCTTTCCCACTTAACTCCATATGAAGAATATCTTCATCAATTACCCCTCCCAAATATTTGGAGTTAATAATTCTTTCCCATGGTTTATTTGGATTTTTGCACCATCTTCATTATAATTTGACAACTAAATTCTAGAAATTAAATTTTTAATTTCATAGACCAAGAACACCAACCTCCTTAGGATTTCAAACCAAATAACAATTCACCAAACTTCATTTTATATTTTAAGGATTACTATCCCATATGAATTTTTTGAGAGTACCAAGTTCCTTGAGAAAACATTTAGGGGCGGTTAAGATTAAAAATTGGTAGATGGGAAGAGCTTGGAGAATATATTTTAAGAGATCTAATCGGATTGCTAAGGATCGATCCAATGGAAGCTCTAGTGACTAACCCTTAAATGAAATATGTCCAGATTTCTCTTCCAATATCTCTTCTCAAACATATAAAAAAAAGATAAACTCTCAACTATTCCATCAGAAAAGATCTAGTCTAAAAATGAAGAATGTTTGAAATTCTATGCTAAATAACCATAGGTGTGTTAAAAAATAAAATGCTAGAGTTATCTTCATTAATTTTCTGACCTAAAATAGATAAATAAATATCTAACATTTTCCTAAAATTAAATGCTTCTTCTGTCTTGGCTAACCCCGTAAATTTTTTGTCATTCGTAGATTGAATATGAGTTTGAGAATTTATATTTTTAGACCAAAACCAACCTTGAATGATACCACTCCCTTACTATTGACTTATCAAATGGTGCAAATTTTCTACCATAAAAATAAATAGATAAGGAGATAATGGATCCCCTTACCTAAGACCTCAAGATGTTAAAAATAGAGTTGTGGGAATACCACTGATCAACATAGAGAAGGAGGCCAAAGATAAACAACTCATAATCCAATCAACCCAATAAAAAAAAAATCCAAAAGCTTGTAAGATACTATGGAGAAAATATTGTCTAACCCTATAATATGCCTTAGACATATCCAACTTATGAACATGTCATTTTCTTGCAAGGTTGACATGGATTGAATGAATTTTTCTACCACAACAAAACCATCCAAAATTTGGCACCCTATGACAAAACCTCCTTTCTTAGGGGAGATCAAAGATATCAAACACTTGTTTATCCATTTTGCATTGATCTTAGTAATTATGTTGTAGGTCACATTGCAAAGAGCAATGGGATGAAACACGTTTAAAGAAGAAGCTCCATATTTTTGGGAATTATGCCAAGAAAGGTAAAATTGATAGCTTTTAGAATTTTCTTATTATTCTAGGACTCTATAACCATTTCCAATAGATAATTTTTTGAAAATTCCCAAAATTATTGAAAATTTCTATTAGGAAACCATCAAGTCCAAGAGACTTACTTTTCTTCATCTATAAGATAACAAACTTCAACTCATCCATTGAAATTGGTTCTAGAATTTGTATATTTGTGTCCTCTTTGTTGGTGTAAATAGGTATTTTACTATCTAGGTCCTATTTACATGTTAAGTCCACTTAGGTCCTAGGAAGGAATCTTTCTAGATAGTTTTAGTTGCCACTAGATCTTATCTTATCTTTTGGAATTAATGCTTGTGTCCTAAGTTATTTAATATTTGTTGAGGTAGTTGTCTCATTGTACAAGGTTAAGACACATTTCAAGATCTTGTCTAATCTTATCTCACAACTTGCCTTTATAAGCAAGGCATCATTTGTACATTAGGAACAATTCAGTTGAGTTAGTTCAATACATCCTTGCAATCTTGAGTATTGCATATTGGCCATAATCTTGCATCCATTATTGCAAATCTACGTTCTTACTTTTCCCTCTTGTAGAAGGTTGTTTTTTTGTTTTTGTAGGTGATCCTAGAGGCTTGAGTCCTTGAGTCATTCTAACATGGTATCAGAGTTTCAGAATTGCAAAATCCCTTCTTATATTTGAGGGTGATTTGAGCTTGAGCTTTATTAGGGTGTGTATTGGGGAAAAAAGGATTGTACAGTTGAGTCTAGAAAGCCAAAAAACACCTATTTTTATATAAAATACTTGATATATGGGGGAAAAAATTAAGTCATTTTTGGAGGGTTTGATGAAAATTTGTAGTCAATAGTCCATACAATCCATACAATGTACAAACCCATATGTTCCTATAGCATTCATAGGAATTAGCAGGCTATACATTGGAATCTAGTAGGGAATATTCTTCGGCCTACATTGGTTTGTATGTCTATAGTTCAAATTGCATGGCACAATGGAGGCTACAAATTTCATAATTTTTTAATTTTTTTAAAAATCGTAGGGTTTTTATTTTATTAAAAACTTTATATTGCATTGATTTTATTTGGCACTCAGTGCTAGAACACACCCTCGGGCACAATGCCAACACCTAGGGCCTAGCATCTAGTGAGTGCTCCACCAACCATCATGTTGGGAATGATGTCGCTAAGCCCACAAATTGTGAGCCATCCATATGATAACATTTTAAATTTTAATGTTTTTAAGTGTGTGGTCATATTAGCAACCAAGAGCTGAAAATTCCAACTCCTAGGTGGTTTAATTTTTTCCCCTAGGCCCTAATAGGGCAATTTTTCAAAACACCATAACTTTCTGCTAGGGTGTCAAAATTTTACAAATGTGATATCGATGGAAAGTTGGTTCCAAACACTTCACAATGGTGTAAGATATTTTTTTAGATTTTTCCTCAAGTGAATTTTATTTTTGGTTGAAGTTAGATTTTCCTTTTTAGATCTCTGAGCTCATAAATTTTTGCCAGATTGTCCAATTTTTGTGATTTTATGGTGTTGGAAAGGTATTTTAAGGAGCTCTACATTTCTATTCATGCACTTTTTTCTAGATTCAACCCCAGGTATCTTTTATTCATATTTTTGTAAATTTTCATTTGATTGATTACTTGGACATACCGACACCTGGAGAAGATTTTTCCTCTTATGAAGGCTTCATTTTTAGTGTACATCATATTGGAAAATTGTACTTTCAGTTTGAGGATCTCATTCTAATATATTATTGTAATTTTCCATCTTTTATCCATCTTAACATTGTAAAATCTAGAACACAATTTTGGTATTGTAATCACACTATGTATATAAAATGCCACATTATATTATTGGGGGGATTCTTGATTGAGTGATTTGGGGGGGGGGGTCTCATGGTGTATTATTTTGATCTATTTTGCTTGTGCTCTTCTTTTTCCATGGATTATTCTAAGGTTCCTTTGTTGACATCATATAACTATTCAGTTTGGCATCAACATGCATGGAGTGTACTAATAAATCAAGGTCACTCTCTATATGTTGAAAATAAGGTACCTGAACCTACAAATGTTGATAAAAAGATAAATGGATGATTGAACATACTAAAGTTGTTGGATGTATTCATAGCCTAGTTTCTCAAGATTTATTGTTTCAAATTGAATCATGTAAGAATTCTCATGAAGCTTGGGATAAATTGAAAACATTGTACTGTACTATAGATGAGGTAAGAGGATATCAAATTGATAATGAAGTGATGAGCCTTAATCCTAAGAACTTTGAAAACATCTAAGACTACATTTCTAAGGTTAATAATGTAAGAGATCAATATAAAGCATGTGAAATTTGCATCCTTTTCTAAGATGTTAATACATGAGCAACGAAAGATTCTATTGATAGGTCTCATCAGGTCATCTAAACCTTAGGAATATTGGCTAGTCAACTAAAAGAATTAGAACATATTGATAAGAAATAGAAGAAATCAAAGAATAATCCACATTCAGATCAACCAAAGAATAAATCCTCTTCCATAGAGAAATCATCTAAGATGGCTCAGAAGCCTACTTTTTCATATTGTAAGAAGCTTAGGCATGATGAACATTCTTGTTATAAGAAGGATATTGACGAGTTGAAACATCTTCTAAAAAATAATCATATTGATTTTCCTTCTAGAATGCCTAAGTCAACTTATTCATAGTCTTCAAAACAATCTAAAAAGGACAAAGGTCATGCTACTATAGGTAAAGTTCTTTGTGCTTTTTCTACTCTTAGATAAGGGAGATGACTTCTAGATTTAGGAGCATCTCATCATATGGTATATTTGCAGTCTATATTCTCTTCTTTAGAGCCTTGTACTATGTCTCCTATTTTTGTGGGAAACAATATATGCATGAGTGTAATTGGTAAGAGATCTATTGCTATTAGGAGGGAGCTTTCAATTATGTTTTATGTATACCTTATTTGGAGAACAACCTTCTTTCCATATATTAGATTACATGTGGTGGAGATGGGAGGACTATGGAATTAAGTCCTAATTCAATTATCAAATTAGAGACTTGGAGAGTAGAGATATTATTGCTACCGGTATGGTTGATCATTCATCTTGATTATACACCTTTGCAGATTTTTATTTTGATGATGACATTGTTCCTTCTGCTATTGATCACACTTCTAGTGTGGACCATGATTTTGAGGAGACTTTGGGATTCTTGAACTTGATATTTCTCACATCAAATCCCATTCTTGAGCCTTGAATTTATCTCCATATTATGTTGAATTCGATGATGCTTGTGTTGTCAAAGTGTTGCCCTCTTATAATTCAATGCAACAGGATCTACATTGTCTTCCAGCTACATCTACTTGAGATGCATACTTGAAAACCATTATTGGGTTGCTTATTGAGTCCCACATTTTAAATTTGGGAGACACTATCGATTGCATACATCTTCTCTTTAATGGAGATGATCCTTATTTAGTTCTTGCAAGGGAATACTTTGACCCTCTTATTCATTTTCTACATTATCATTCTTCACAGTTTTACGTGAGTATGGATACCTTTGGATAACATTTTGAGGATGCTTCTATCTTTAGAGAAGGCATCTTTGTCTTTGGAGTGTGTTCTACATTCGTATCTATGAGAATATCAATTGACATCTTCAATTGTCTGACCTAGAACACTTTTTTGGAGTGTGTCAGCTTTCAACATCGACATAGAGACACTGGAGGATAGTTCATAGACATCACATATCATTCTTATTCCCACATCTTCCTTTTAGGAATGAGAAGACATCCTACATATCATCATGGATTTTTTCTTCCTAAGGGGAGGAATGTTGTTCGACAAGATTGGATCATCTTCAGCATTCAATGTCGAGCTTCTACTATTGTAGGAGACTAACCATTGAGGGGGTTGCATGGTCTCTCTTCTTCTCTTTTATGGGGGGTATTTTTCCTCACATGGGGATTTTCGCTTTTTCTTGGTCCTTTTTCCTCTCTATCTTTGGTACCTTATCGAAACCTCCCTTCTTGATATGCTTCTATTGGATCTCTAACACAAGAGGAGCCTTATTTTTACCATCTTCATTTTCCCCTAATTTTTTTATGAGATTCAATATTTCATTGAAATAATTTACCTCTAATTGAGTTTTTGTCATGAGAATAGAGACCACCCCTTCTACATGTGTCTCAGTGTGTTTCTAATGCATGTAATTTAACTCAAGACAAGTAGGAGGAGGAATTTCCCCTTATTTTAACAAAATTGTTATTTCTAGAGTTGGAAAATGAGAGGGATTTTTACCTAGATATGAGAAGTGCACATCCTTTCCATCCATATTGATATCTAGATCCCCAGTGACGAACTCCTCAAAAATTTCAAATTAACATAAAATATATTACCAAAATTTTCTATGGAGATACCTTTATATGGCGATTCACATATTTCACATTTGTATGAGATTTAATCAAAATGAAACATTTTAAATCTATCCCAATAGATTTCATTGGAGCCTTGCCCTTTGCCTTTTGGTTTGCCAATTTCACCTCAAGAATAGGAGGGGAAGATTTAGAACCCATATTTTAGTAGTTTCTCTATAAGTTCCCATATTCATGATGTGTATGACAATGAAAATAAACAACCTTATAATCCATATGTTGAATCTAGTTCATGTTTCCCAATCTGATCTATAAGGATTTAGGAAGTGGGTTACTGAAAGGGTTTAGTGAGAAGGTTCTAAGGGTTTCCTAGTGATGATTGTTGTATATTATAAAATATTCAACCACAAAAATTTCATCGGAAACCTTGAGAGATAAATACAAACAAGAATTTTATAGGGTAACTCCTGTATAGGATCAAACCCCACATGTTAAGGTTTGATGAAAAGCCCCATTTGGTTGTAGAAATATGGACATACTTCAAAAATATTATTTCAATATGTCATCCTATAGAACACAACAAAAAATATCTATTAGTTGCTAAGATGATTTCTAAATTACCTTCAAGAGTCCAGATATTTCTAAAACCACATCTCCAAGAAAGACATAAAAATTTGCAAGCCTGTAAATTTTTAAATGAGAGCATGATTTGTTAAATATAGGACATCATCAATCACAAACTTTGGGTTGGTAATCAAACATGATGATATTTACAGTTCTACAAATATTTAGTTGACCTCGGTCGAGCTTCCATAGAAGGACCAAATTTGAATTTATTAGTTGCATGTAGAAGGGAATTAATGGGGTTCACATAATTTGATGAATAAGTCTCATCTCTATTAAGAGGAACCTTAAAAATAAAAATAAAAATAAAGGGTCCCTAGGATCCCCATTAGTTTCCATACTAACAACCACTATGAATCTCAAGAAAAGAAATTCAACCCACAATCAAAAGGAAAACAAAGACAACACTAAACAACAATGAATTATCCAAACAATCAAACTCAAAGGCAATAAATACCCAAATCAAGGAAAAAGCCAAGCATGAAAAGAAAAAATAGCAATGACTAGGCCGTTGAGGCTCTCACACTAACCCAAACCATACACTGTGTGTCATCACCATCACTTCCTGGCATCACTATACTCACTACTATTACATACATATATTTTACTTATATATAAATATTTTACTTTATATATACATACACACACATATTACTTATTTTATTTTATATGTGTATGCATCTATATATAATTTTTATTTTTTTATTTTATAGTACTTATTTTACTTATTTACTTATTATTACTATTATTATTATTATTATTATAACAAGACCTTGTTTAAGTCTAGGAACCAACAAAAATGGGGCCTATCTTAGAGTTCAAGTCACAACCACCAATAAAAGGCCATATTATTGATGAGATATCAAACAAAAAAGTCTGAAACCTAACAAGGTCATGTTATTGCAAAGTTCTTGCCAAATGCTAGCAGGATGATTTTGTTTTTTGAAGTTTTGAAAAATTGAAAATAACTCTGGTCTAATTGAATTGGTGTCAAGAATGAACTGTTGATGATCTTTTAAATTTATATTTATGGTGTTGCTATCCTTTTCATGATTTTTTTGGATTAGTTGGTAACAACTGGACAAAGTTCAATAATTTTGGTACTTTATTTGTCAAAAATCTCTTCAACAAAGACACTATAGTTACATATTTTTAAAGTTCAAAAGTGACAATCACCCAATCTCACTTGAATATAAATTGAAAGAAATAAAAAATATTAAGATCACATCAAAGTTGTAGGATATTTCCTCTTTCATTACTAGATATTTGTGTCTACATATTAGAAATTATATAAATATGATATTGTTGGACCATATCCATATTTAGATGTATCAGTATAGAAGTGCATGAAATAAGAATGAAATAAAAAATCATTAAGATCACATCAAAGTTGTAGTATATTTCCTCTTTCAATATTGTTGTGCAGTTTTGCACACACGCCCCACTGAAAGTAGGGACCCTCTTTTTGCTCTGGCTTTTGGTGTTTTTTGGCCCCTTAATTTTATTGATTTGGTTGTCTTTGGAGGTCCTTAGATGTTCATCTTGCTTTCCCAAGTGAGTTCCTAGGTTGCGCTTTGAAAAAACTAAGTTCTGTGCAAAATCCGGGTTTTTTTCCAAAAATGGAAATTTTTTAAAAATGATCCTGAAAATGAAAATTTCTTGAGATAAAAAAAATTGAAAATAAAAATTTCCAAAAATGGAAAAAATTTGAAAATGGAAAGTTTCCTTATAAAAATGTAATTTTGACATGGGCTATTAATGATGATATCTGCTTTTCAGGACTAAACAAATATTAAAAGGGGACTTGCATATGGATTCGTGCCAAAAGGGAACTGAAATGTTCAATTTAAATTTTCAAAGTGGGACCTGCCTAAGAATCAGTAAACCCACACCGGAGGGACTTTTCTCGAAAAACACATGAATCGATCTTGTGAGATCGTAATGACATGGATAATATTCATGCATTTAATGCAAATCTTGTCCTATTTTGAAATTCTCGGTCGACCTGTTTTAGGGCCAGTTATTATTGTAAAATCTAATTGGGCCGACATGTTTGGGGGTTCTCTATAAATGGCATTTGTGCCTCATTTGTAAAGGGGTGGGAGATTAGGAGAAGATTTGATAGAGAGCGAATTTAGCAGTAGAGTAGAGGTAGAAGCTAGTCAATTTCTGAGCAAGTGATGTAACAGAACATTGGAATTGTTGCTGGAGTTTGGTGATTCAATACAATTGAAGGCATTGTGATTTTTTGGTGATCTTTTTTGTGTTGACTTATCTTGCATGGTTCTTATAATTCAATTTTTAAAATTGCTCATGGTTATTAGATTTAGATTTAGATCCGATTCAATGATGTTCATGATTTAATGTTTGAAGTGTTTGCAGCAATCCCTGGTCCATACTTTTTGCAACTAGCTGGTTGTTAGTTGCTTTGTAAAGTTAGCCTGGACCTTTATATTCATTGTTCTTGGTTCAATTATGGATATTTATTCATTTCAACTGCAATTGGGTTGTCTTGGGTGAATGTTCATGATCTGAAAACCTTTAAAACCTTAGAAGATTGCACTGTTTCTGTAAGATTGCAGATTTATCTTGGTCAAGCAGAGATTGGTTTCATTGGGATTGGTCCATTTCAAGTGTTTATCATTTGCATTGTTAGTCTTATAAATAGTTTAGATTTAGAAATCTCTCTAAACCCTTATCTCTTTTGCTGTTTATTTTGAATCTGGGTTAGTTTTAGGATTGAAAGCATCACCATATTGTTGCATCTGATGAAAATTCACTTCCAGCATTGTTCATTTGTAAGTCCCCTTGTGATTACCAGCATTTTCACATATTATCTGAGTTGTTTATGCATTGTCATGACCCGATACCCGAGAGACCTTGGGGTGATTTTCAGTAGATTATTATTAGAAATAACCTTTCAAGAGAGATAGGATATTGTATTCTGTCTGAGTTGTTGCTGTGCAGAAAACACCATCAACATATTGGCGCTAGAAGGAGGGCCGAACAAGGTGACATAGCTGGAAGATTGAATGAGCCTTTATGTCAAAAATCTGAGATATGGCATATCTCAAAATCTGAAAATTCAAGTTCTGAGTCAAGATGGAAAAGCAGTATCACATTTGTCATGATGGAAATGGTCTTCAGATTGATTCTTTTCTAATTTGTGAGTCTTTGAACAAGAGGTTAGTTCTATGGGATGGCAAGGGTTTACATCATTATGCATTATCAAATCAGTGCAGAATCCACAACACCTGTACACACAGTGAGTTCGAATGTCTGGCCTTTCTGGGTGAAGTTGAGAGGGTTTTGCAAAGGAACCTTTTCATGCAAAATATGTTTGAACCATTAGCCTCCTCAGATCTAGGGTTTATTGATGTTGCAGTTGAGGCATTTACACAGATAGTTGAAGGTCAGTTTGCTAGTGGTAAGTGCTTGCAGGATTTTCTTTCGTCTAAATGGTGCAGAGTCCATGATGCAGCCCATTCAGAGTTCATCTGTCATTCGTGTGGGGACATTATCTTTAAAGTTGGAGAATACCTGGAGTGGAAAGGTGAGTTAAGCAAAGAATGCACTGCAGAAGGGCTGACTACTTCTGAATCCAGGGATGGCATTGCAACTGATGTTGACGTGACTTTGGAAGGAACTGAGTGTCATGAAGATGAATCTGAGGCATCAGAGATAACAAAGGAATATTTAAGTGAAGAATCACCTATGGAGATCAAGGAGGATGTTCTTGTTGAGGCTAGTCAAGTTCCTGAAAATATAGTGGGGGCTGAGAAAGAGGTTCCTTTCCAAGATAAGGACTTGATACAGACCAGATACAAAGAGTTTGTTGCCAAAATTATAAGAGATTGGTCAAGCCTAGGTTTTGGAGTCTACCTAGAGGAGCTGTTGTTACCAGCTTGGTGCAGGATACATGAGGAAGAGCATTCATAATTCACCTGTTTCTAGTGCCAGACAGTCATAAAGGAGGTGAAAGAACAAGTACAGTTACTCTTACATGCAAATGATACACAGACAGATGCATCAGACAAGTCTCTGACTGAGGAATGTCAACCAGTTGCTGATGAATGTCTTGAAGAACATGAGGAAAAACTCAGTGAAGTGATCAACGTTCCTGATGATTGTGATCAAGAATCCGAGCTAGTTCCAACAAAAGATGAATTCAGGGAGTCTTCTCATTTATCTAATTCTTTTTTTCCTCAGCTTATTGATGAACTGCACAATGAAAACTCACAGATTCTATGCATTATTGATGGGGTAGCTGATGTGGTTCACGCTAATGTGCAGGAAAATATGAATGATGTTGAAAACATAAATGTTGCAGTCAGTATTGGTGAACATGCTCCAACTTCTCCAGGTGAGAATGTGCTGGAAGATCAATCTGTGATACCTTCGGATGAGCATCCTGCTGAGGAAATTGTTGTACAAGATAATGCCTCTGCGTTTTCATTGTTGATCCCTCGTGGAAATACTCAAATAGATGAAAAGTTCCATGTTCATAGTTCTGAAAGTCTTCGATATGAATTTCACTCTGCATCATGTAATGATTCCTCTAATTCTATCTTGCCTGTTTCAAATGCAAGTGGAATATTGCACCATCAATGGAGACCCCCTGATGACACTGTGATCAACTCTTCACAAGTGCAGGATGATGAACACAACATTCAGTCTGCAGAAATACAAAATCAGGTTGTTTCTTTCTTTGCTGGAAATTCTGAATCTTGTCAATTTGATTATGGAGATTCAGGAAAGACAACTTGCATATGGGTTAATCATGGTCCTAATGAGTTACCTCAGTTACTAGTTATTCCTAATCTTGACATGGAGTTTGAATGCTACAAGGCAGAGATTTATTTTTCTGAATATAAAGATAGGTTTGCATTTCTGAGGACTGTTACCTTCACTTTATTGCTTGTCCATGCATTGATTAATCATATGGGGATGAGTCTCAGATCATCCTGTCTGATCATGAGCCACTTTGAGTCTCTCTGTACATAGTGTTGGTCTAAATAAGTGCAGCTTGGTCTGCTTTTCTTTTGCTTTTTTCTGTTTTGTTTTCTTTAGAATAGATTGCTTAGTTTAGATTGCTTTTCTTTGCTTCTGTTTTGGCTAGTTTAGTTTGCTGTAGGTTTCGGTTTGGTTGTTGTTTTGTTTCTCTGGCTTGAGTTTTCTATTTTCTGGTTGGGGAAGTGTCTTTCCTGTGCAATAATTCTTTTTTATCTGGGATTGTTCTAAGTGTTTCATTGATGGACTTTAATCATGTGTCTTGAATTAATGGTCAAAGATCTTTTATTGGTGTCACGCAGTCTGAATGTCTGATTTAAAGAGAATGGGTCATTGGTCTGACTTGAACCTGAAGTATTCTGAAATCTTATATCCTTCACACATCTTAAGAATCTGAAGGTTGCATTAGGGTCCTTGCAAGGTCTTGTTGGGTGAAAAATCATATTTCTGCTTCAGTGCCACTGTGGTTCTCAGCCCTGAGTGTGGACTTCACTGTTCACAGGTTGAAATGAAAAGAGTGAAAAGACAAAAGAAAAAAGGAAAAAAATATCAAAAGAAAGAAAAAAGAAGAAGAAGAAGAAGAAGAAGAAAATATTGAGAGTCAGAATAATGATTTCAACTCATCAGGGGTATCTGAATATCTCTACCGGGGCTATGGACGCATGGCTGGCAGTAGAGCTATGTTCAGGAGAGTCACAGCGATAACCTCGTCGGGGCTATGGACGCTTGACTGGCAGCGAAGCTCTATCCAGGTTGCTTTTAGAGCTAGAATCTTTACGTAGCCTAACTTGACTGAGCTTGGTTTCTACGGTAGCTTAAGGAAGGAAATGAACTCACTTGCACACACTTGGATTTTCAGTCTATGGAAGTTTCAGTCAGCCTTTGGTCTTGATTTTCTTTAATCTTGCATTTTGATTTGTTTACTTGATAGGGAGATCGAAACCAAAGATTTTGGGTTCATGATTCTTACTCATCATCAAAATGCTCTGGGGCATTTTCCCAGCGGAGTCGCCATTTGTTGTGCAGTTTTGCACACATGCTCCACTGAAAGTAGAGACCCTCTTTTTGCTCTGGCTTTTGGTGTTTTTTGGCCCCTTAATTTTATTGATTTGGTTGCCTTTGGAGGTCCTCAGATGTTCATCTTGCTTACCCAAGTGAGTTCCCAGGTTGCGCTTTGAAAAAACTAAGTTCTGTGCAAAATCCGGGTTTTTTTCCAAAAATGGAAATTTTTTAAAAATGATCCTGAAAATGAAAATTTCTTGAGATAAAAAAAATTGAAAATAAAAATTTCCAAAATGGAAAAAATTCTGAAAATGGAAAGTTTCCTTAGAAAAATGTAATTTGGACATGTGGGCTATTAATGATGATATCTATTTTTCAGGACTAAACAAATATTAAAAGGGGGACTTGCATATGGATTCGTGCCAAAAGGGAAATCTGGCAATGTTCAATTTAAATTTTCAAAGTGGGACCTACCTAAGAATCCGTGCCGAAACTGTCTACAGCTGGAGGACTTTCTGGAAAACACGTGAATCTGATCTTGCTAGAGATCGTGGGCCGACATGGATAATATTCATGCATTTAATGCAAATCTTGTCCTATTTTGAAATTCTCCTGGCCGACCTGTTTTGGGGCCAGTTATTATTGTAAAATCTAATTGGGCCGACATGTTTGGGGGTTCTCTATAAATGGCATTTGTGCCTCATTTGTAAAGGGGTGGGAGATTAGGAGAAGATTTGATAGAGAGCGAATTTAACAGTAGAGTAGAGGTAGAAGCTAGTCAATTTCTGAGCAAGTGATGTAACAGAACATTGGAATTGTTGCTGGAGTTTGGTGATTCAATACAATTGAAGGCATTGTGATTTTCTGGTGATCTCTTTTGTGTTGACTTATCTTGCATGGTTCTTATGATTCAATTTTTAAAATTGCCCATGGTTATTAGATTTAGATTTAGATCCGATTCAATGATGTTCATGATTTAATGTTTGAAGTGTTTGCAGCAATCCTTGGTCCATACTTTTTGCAGCTAGCTGGTTGTTAGTTGCTTTGTAAAGTTAGCTTGGACCTTTATATTCATTGTGCTTGGTTCAATTATGGAGATTTATTCATTTCAACTGCAATTGGGTTGTCTTGGGTGAATGTTCATGATCTGAAAATCTTTAAAACCTTAGAAGATTGCACTGTTTCTGTAAGATTGCAGATTTATCTTGGTCAAGCAGAGATTGGTTTCATTGGGATTGGTCCATTTCAAGTGTTTATCATTTGCATTGTTAGTCTTATAAATAGTTTAGATTTAGAAATCTCTCTAAACCCTTATCTCTTTTGCTGTTTATTTTGAATCTGGGTTAGTTTTAGGATTGAAAGCATCACCATATTGTTGCATCTGATGAAAATTCACTTCCAGCATTGTTCATTTGTAAGTCCCCTTGTGATTACCAGCATTTTCACATATTATCTGAGTTGTTTATGCATTGTCATGACCCGACACCCGAGAGACCTTGGGGTGATTTTCAGTAGATTATTATTGGAAATAACCTTTCAAGAGAGATAGGATATTGTATTCTGTCTGAGTTGTTGCTGTGCAGAAAACACCATCAACAAATATCAAAATAAAACTTTGTAAAACACTCATATTATGAGAAAATATTCAATCCCTAGCCATTGAGGTGGAGCACCTAACCCAAAATCCATTCATCTTTAAAATACTCTATATTCAATGTCATATCACATTGGTCCACCATAAAATATCATTTAACTCAACTATGTTGATGAAATAAAAATACCCAAAATACAACTCAACCAAACATACCTTTTATACATGAAACAAAATAGAAGTTGATAGTTTAACAATCCAAGATCCTCCACTTCATTTTTTTTCTTAACAATCTTCTATAACAAGCCAAGATCTTCAATATGAATTTATTTTATAAAATTTACTATTGTCCAAGAGAGTTCTCTACTTTCTTTTGCATGTTGTCTATTATTGTACATGTTCTTAAGGGTGGAGACAAGTGACTAAAAGCACTTGAAATGCAACAATTAATTAATTGCATTTATTTAATGAATATCAAATGGAATTAATTCATCATCTACTTCAATCATTATTCACAAATAATGTCATCCTCTTATATAAGGGATTTTAGTTGCTTTAATTGTTTTCTAAAATATCTACTTTAATAGGAACACAACAATTTTCCTAGAAATAAATTTGTCTTATCTTTCTTATAAAAATTTCCATTTTAAAGCCGCTCTAAAGAGAAGAAGCTTCCAACTTCAATGACACTACATCAAGGATGTTATAGTTGATAATTGGGAGTTGAAAAGAAAAATATAAAAATAAATTTGTTTTCTCCTAGATATGTAAAAAAAACCCAAATAAACTAATGCATATTGCATCAAGTCCATACCATATGTATTTGATACTTTAACCATTTGGTAACTATGAGTTGGAAAGAAAATTTGGAGTTTTTTTGGCATAAATAGGATCATCTTATGTAAATAACCATTCATAAATAAAACAAATTCAAATTGTAGACTTATTTGATTATGGGAAGTGGGGAGTTGGAAATAAACTTATAGAAATAAATCAATTTCCCTCTCTTTATAAAAGATATTTATTTTAAAGCCACTTAAAAGGTACAACCTAGACACTTCAACTTTCACCAATATGCTCCTACATCAAGGTTTTGTCAGTTAGTATTTTGAAGTTAGAAATAAAATATTTGGATAAATACTTTTAGCCTATAAAAATATATATAAATGGGAGCTTTTTTCTACGTGGGGTCTATTACTAAATATGTAGTAATAGAAAACAATAAATTTATGCTCCACTAACTTCATATGTTTCTTCATGATTATTGATCCAAAGTAATAGATTTAGGCTTTAATTTAGAGTATTTAAATGGATTATAGTTGTAATGAAAAAACAATATTATGACACAATTTATATGTCATTAGAGTGATATTTATTTGAGACTAGATGAGGTGATAGAGATTGGCCTTATCAATGAAATTGGCATGGATGGAATTGATTTTCCACGTGAATCGTTTGATGATGATGATGATGACGATGGCGATGACGATGATGGTTCTATGATAAAAATGGATTGATTATTGTTTTACACAATGGTATTCAATATTGTATCCCAAGATGAAAGACCGCCCCATCCCAAACCATTGCAAGGAAAACTATAGTTTTGAGGGGGAACTACAAAAATATTGATTCGTAAGTGATGTTTTTATTTCATTCTATTACTATTAACATCTCATAAAGAAAAAGGTAGAAGTAGGATAATTAGATAGTTTTCAATTCATCCAAATGGTAAAAAATGATTATGATTAATCAAAAGATTGAGATAAAATAGATTCTACCTTAGTATTATATAAAAATAAAACAAAATAAAGGTAAAGACCAATACCTTTAGTTGGTAGAGAAATACAAATCAAAATTTAAAAAAATTACATGATATTTGAAATAAACATATATTAATTTACTAAATAAATCTCTAATTGCAAAACAAATTGATCTCTAGTTCAAGTTATTTCAAATAGTTATTTTAAATGACACCCTCTAAAATAACTTGGACAAACTCCCTATTGATTTAATAACATAGAATCATTGCATTGAATCTATCTTATGTTTTTTTAAATTATCTCCTAAATCGACCATTCATAGTTGTGTAACCCTATTATTAATAGATCAACCTGTAAATAGCAAATCCAAACTAAAAATATCTTAGAGAAGCCATGATTGTTGGTTTCTCCCCTTTCCAACTATTATTTTTGATAAGATAAGTTGCATTTACAAGGTGTACTACCCTTTACATGAAGGATTCTAGAGGGATAAAATCAAATCAAAAACCAAAAACTAACATAATAGTCTAGTTACAACAACAACAGGTAAACACAAAAAACTTACAAAAACAACAGACAAAGAGCAGAAGAAAATCCCACCCAACAAAAACACACACCCCACCCATCACTTAGCTAACCCTTCCCACTCCTCAAAGAGGAATTTAATTACATTGTCCCCCACCCATTTTTTGTTGGAATCCTCCACAATTTTCTTATCAACCTCCTCTTTCGGCACATCGGACAGGGTAATAGCTGAGTGGTGTATTACCTTAACTGTGAAGCATGTTAGCTTGATGAATTTCCTTTCCATTTTATCACCCTGATTCCATAGATTATTGAGCTCTTCACCTTTGTCTGCTTCCTCCTTGTTGGTCCCCTTAGTTTGAGTTGGATGATCCGAGAACTCCGGTGTGGATTTCTAGAGGATCATCTTATTTAACTCAGAGAAATAACTCGGACCTTCCAAAAATTCCTCGGTCTCTTGCACAGTGTCATGCTTGCTTTCCTCTTTGTCACCCTTCTACTCAGAACTACTAGAAATATCATCCACTAGAACCTCCTTCTTGTTTTTTTCCAATTTGTTTGATCTCCTAACACTAGCTTGCTCAGTTCCCATATCCACATTGGTTGCAACTATCGTATCACCTTGGGAGTCTTTGTTAGTAAAGTCCCTATCCTCGTTGTCTATTAGTGATTCCTCAACCTGGTAAGGGGTGTAGTGCCTCTCATGTTCTAATACTCTGATACTGCTTTGGTGTGTGTGTTTTGCTTTAGTGTGATTTCTAGTTATGTTCTGATGCATATTTGATACTATGTTTGACAACTTTTCTGCCATGTGTTGGGCATGGTAGACAGTTATTCTTATTTTCTTATGATAGTTGGACTTATGTGTGGGATACTCATGTTATGATGATACTTTGTGAGTTATTTTGATGATGTGATGCCTAGATTCTGTTTACTATATTTTATTCAAGTGAAGGAGATGGGGTAGCATCACTGATCTGTGAGGGCCCTACCTCACCGTAACTCTCCTTCATAATGTGTTGACTATGAATTATTTGCCTGTGTATATGTTGTTCGACGTTTTGTGTTATGTAGGAATGTAGGTACCGGGTGTCGACTCCACCCACATTGTTGGGTCTGAGCAAATCCTACAAACCCAATGGTTGATGTGGTTAGGGAGTTGGTAAGAAAGTACCCCCGCCTATGTTAGTGGTTGGTCTAGGGATTGTTCATGTCGTGTCCATACTTCATTCGCGTGGGTATGGCTGTTAATTAAATCATTTTATTTCATGAGTTTTATAAGTGTGTTTATGGCTTGGTCTAGTGCTTTATGATTTAAATTAAATGCTAGTCTATGGTGCAAAATATTAAATTAATGAAAGGTTCAATATTGCTTATGATATTAATACTTTGGAAAATTATAGTGTACATTAGCACTTTTATTGTTATTTTAAAATGTGAAGCTATCCTTTAATTTAAATCATTAAATTAAATAAATAGTTAGATAAATTATTATGGTTTATTTTTAAAAGAAATAAAGTTAAGGAAATCATTATCTTATTTGTTTTAATTAGAAAAAAGGTGATTTAATAAAATAAATTTTAAACTTCAATTATAATTAAGTGAAATGTTGTTTAAAATTATTATTAATTAATTGTTTATTTTTCAAAAAAATAATTTTACTAAAATGAAATTAAAATATTTAAAAGGCATATTTTTTGGTGTAAATTAATTATGGAAGATTCTTCTTCCAAAATTGGAAAATGGCAGAAATGGTAGGTTAAGTGGAATTTGCATGGGAAAGTTGTCAGAAAATTTATGACAACTTCTGATTTGGCTTTTTTGGAAAAAGTCTATTTCCAAATATTGCTTTTTCGAAAAAGCAAGAGGAAGGAAATGAAAAATGAAAAAAATGTCTACAACTCAAAAAAAAAATTGTTGAAATTTTTTCTAGGATTAGGAATCTGTGTGGTTTTTCGTTGATTTGATCTGAGAAGATTTTATTTTTGGCTTGCACTAGGTTTTGTTGTCGAATCTGTTGTTGTTGTGGTTTTGAATCTTCAAATTTTGGAAGATTGCAGCAGGCTGGAGTCGTGCATCATTTCGTCCTCGAATCGAGCTTGGCGTAGGACTCCGGGTAATTCAAATTTCATAATTTGATCTCTATAGATTTAGTTTTTAAAAGGAGAAAGGAAATTTTGTTTGAAAGAGAAAATATGTTTTCTGTGTGTGTTTGCGAAAATCCCATTGTTTGTAATTATTTCTTCTTGTCTGTAAATTTCTCCTTCCTCTCTGTAATTTTCATTCTGGAATTCTTGTTGAAATCTCGACTCCCTCTGTCTTTGGAATCTTCTCAACTTTAAACCTCTGAAAATTTCTCTCGTCTGAGAACCCTTTCGTTCCATGTATTTTCCCTATTCGAGCACTCTGGAAATTTTTACACTTCTCTTTTGTCACTGTATTTTTTTCATGGGAAAATTGTTGGATAAAATAAACATATATATGATATTTTATTATGTTATGTAGTTTTTAAATATTAATGTGGATGTTTTAATATATATATATAGTGTATATGTAGGAAATGTGAGCAAATAATGAAAAATAAAAATAAGTTATTCTTTGGAAAAAAATTATATATAAAGGGGGAAAATGTTATTTGTAAATTATGTTTGAAAATGTCTTTTAATTTAAGTTGTATTTAGAATCTGAGGAAAATGAAAATGAAATTTGTGATTTAAAATATACTGTACAATTTGATATCATTATTTTCCAGTCAAACTATACTGTGATATATCATAATATTTGTTTAAAATAAATAAATATTATAATCAGATTTTGAACTTAGAAGATTAATATCTTAAATCTTCTTTTTACTTTCAACTGATTTTTAAAATAAAGATTAGATTTCCATTATCTTAGAAAAATAAGAATTTAGAATATTCTATGTGAAAAAGATTTAAAATTAGAAAATAAAATATAGTTAAAAAAATTGAAATTAGTGAATGATTTATAATTGGTTTTAAAAAGATTTAGTTAGTATCTTTAATTTAAAAAAGAAAGAAAGTTTATTTTATTATGTTTAGATAAATCATGGAATTATCATTGCTGCTCTTTAATTAGCTTTTTAGCAAGTTTATAGACTTAGATATTTAATAAATGAATTATTTAAGTGTAGGAAGATATTTATTAAATTGATTATTGTGCTTGGGATAAATAGAAGTATTAGTGAATTTCCTTTTATTTTTTATTGATTAAAATGGTTATTTGATTGAGAATTGGATGATTTATTATTTAAATTCCTTATAGTTAATGATATGGTGTTATTTAATTGGATGTGATATTTTACTTTGTTCTTGTATGGATTAGCGTTATCTCCAAAGGTTAGGGAAAGTGTGAATGTATTTCTATGGTTGCATCTTTTGGTTCATGTTGATACCATGTGGGAATTTGTGGCTGGTACCCTATTGTGAGTTATGATTCTTTTGGTTGAACATTGCGGTACTTGTTTCTTGGTTTTGGTTTTAGGGCAACCATAGGGGAGAGTGGCTCTTCTTGGGGCCAATGTACAAGTGGTCACCATTGAAAGAGTTTCCCTAATTAAGTGAAAACCTAATTAATTTACTTAGTGGGTTGGGTTAGTTATCACATAACAAGATAAAAATATACACCTCACCCCTGTCGTTAGTGCTCCCAAAGGCTAAGGATGGGTGGGAAGACCTGGTCGGTAAGGTCACTAACTTGTCTTCATGAAAGGTAGATGGCTCCGCATGAGTCACCCTATGGGGAGACACCTTGAAATAGGATGTCTGGTTAACCATAGATGGAAGCGGCTCCTAGATTATAGGTAGTATGGTGAATCCATGAGGGCCATGTGATGACACTCTCCTATTATGCCCCTTTGTTTCCCTTGTTCTTGTGCCTCTAGAGTTATTTTAGTTGTTTGAGTTGTTTATTTACTGTTGATGTTTATGTTGTCTGTGGGCTTGAGTCTTGTGATGTGTGTCCTTTATGCTTGAGTTTGTGGCTGAGGGTTCTTTCTTATCGACTCTTTGCACGGGGGGTGTTCCTTTGGGTCCACGCGATCGGGTGGAAACGTGCAATGTAGCCATGTTGTCCCCAATTGTGATCATGGCGTGGATGCAGTTGCAGTGATCTTAGAGCTCGCATGGAGAATATTGTACCTATGAAGAGTTCTCTTTCATTATTGTACTTTTGTATTATTGATTGTACCCTTCCCAATGTTATAAGGGGAATGGCCTTGTAATGTAACTTTGATTTTATATTGTGTTGTATTTGTGGAAATATATTCCACATTTGTAATTATGAACTTTAAAGATGAATATAGTATTATGTGATTTATGTTTATGAATTTATATCTTATTCTTGTTGTACTTATATCATGTTTTATTGTCGTTTCTTTCTTCCGCTTTAGTTAGTATCATTTATTGTTAATTGTTGGGTTCATTTAAGTAACGCACCATGTACCCCATAGGATTAGGTTAATGCTTTATGTTATATCTATGTTGTATAAATGTTTCTTTGTTGCATTGTGTAGTTGTTATTTTCAAAAAAAAAAATTATTATGTTTTGTGTTGTAGTTGTCCTATGGGGATTGCGTGGCAGGGCGTTACAAGGGGTCCTCTTCTTACCCTTTTTTTGTTCCAACCTCGTATTTGACTTATCCAAACTCACACCACATTTTTTCTTTTTGGCCGGGGGTTTGATTTTAGGATCCTTGGGGAGGTTGACATGCCACAGAGAGAGTCTTTCATTCGGCCCAACAAAAGCAGACGGAGAGGGTTTCTCAGGGGAATGGTCGAAGGTTTTATATTCCTTAATTTTAATGGCTGAGATGGGTTTAGGAGGATAGAGGGCCAAGTGAAAGTGGTACAGGAGAAAAATGAGGCCTTGGTGTAGGGGCAAATGGGGTAGTTTGTCAGGGTTTTTGGCCTCTAACTCCACAGTTTCCCTCACAGAGCTTTCGAGAGAAGAAAGTGAGAAGAAAGGAATGCTTATGAGCATCCTATGTCTAAGATGGTTTAACAAAGGAAAATGATAAAATATTAAATGTTAAACCTACCCTTAAGGGTAATGTACTTCATGATAGCCATATAAACTTGGTTCCATGGTTTTGGCAGCGAACTTTTTTCAAATTCGGTGTGCAATTTGATCGACTTTTTATTTTCTTAGAAGAAGGCATGGAGACTCTCCAAATCCTGCACCTTAGTGTGCTTTTTAAGTTTTTGACCCATGCAAGATAGGCTCGTGGCTTTTCCTATAACCTCATTGATTTCGAATGAGATGCCACCAACTGTAACTCTTCTATCATTCCAAGAGCTTGTGAACTATGTTGAGAGTTTCTAATCATGCCCTTGTAAGCTCTCCATTAGAGGCATAATGCCTCCCTCCATACATATGTGCTAGACAAGGGGGTCCCTCTATAATTCATCACAAGAACCAGGCTCAGTTCGGACCCTGTCCCCACCCATTTTCTCTCTCAGATCATAAACTTTTAGAGGGTAAACAAAGCGAGAAGTTTTTCAAATTGCCAACGAGTAAAACACACAACCCATTTAATGCCACCGCCAAAATATTTTATAATTAAGGAAATCATATTTTTGCATGTACCAATGGTCATTCCCAAGGAGCCACTGGGCCATAGAAAATCTTGCTTAAGTACAACAAAGTATAGCCAAAATCCATGATTAAATTTATCATATCATTATTAGCAAAAGTATTGATGATAAATTTTGCCTCACACACGTCCCAAAAAATGTGGTTCAAAATATGAGCTTCATACTTATGACAAGACAACTCATAAAACTCATAATAAGACCATTCGATCTTCGTGAGCACCCCTAAAAACCACCCTAAAATCTGACCACACCCCTTCATCTTATCATGCATATTCCACATCATTATGAGCCAAAGTGTGTAAAACCAAATACACCCTTCCACTATAAATTTTTTAGATCTCATCATTAACAGTAATTTTTTTTTGGATCAGCAAGGATATTTCCTTGTATTTTCATGAGGAGAGGCCCCAATCTTCTCCAACACTTGGATATCACCCATGACGAACCCAGGTTGGCTAAAGAGTTGGCCACCTGGTTGCCCTCATGGTAATTGTGAGTCATTTTCTTTCTTTCCAGTTTAGTGAGAAATTTTTTTGTATCCAACAGTATGTCCCTTACACTCCAACCATGGAAATGATTGTGATTGAAGGAATTGATCACAACCTTGGAGTCTCCTTCAATGTGCAGGTTTTTTATGCCTAGATTGACAACAATTTTAACACCCTTGAATAATGCACTTGCCTCGACTATCATAGAGGAATGTGTTTCAATGCCCCCAACATACCAGCCACCAAATTTCCCTTTGGGTCTCTGATTATACCTCCTATTCTATCCAACCTTGGGTTTCCTTTCACTGTACCATCAAAGTTAAGTTTGTACTAGCCAATATCAGGGGGTTTCTGGACAACATTAAGTCTAGCCAAAGCTTTAGAGTTGTCAAATGAGTTAACCTCTAATTTCTTATTCCAAGCTTTAGCCATGCTAATCCCCCACTCTAAAGGAGCCCTATCTGGTGGTTTCCAAACATATAAGGCAACATTCTCCATAACTAGTCTAAGACCAATGCTAAACACCTCCTTCAGACTTTTTTCCATGCTTTTGAATATCTAATTATTTCTTTCTTTCCAAAAACACTAGCAAATGATGGGAGGAAATTGTCACCAAATTTCTTTAGGTAGAGGTTGGTGAAAAGGACCAATCCAGTTGTCAAAAAAACTTTTAAGGTCACCATTCATGGTCTAATGAATACCCAGTCTTCCAAAAGCCAACTCCCAAACTTCTGTCGCAAACAGGAAGTGGAGTAATAGATGAGGAAAAAACTCCTCATTGTTCTTACATAGCATGAATTTTTTCAGGATTTGAAATCCCATTTTCCTTAGGTTGTCCTATGTTAGAATCCTATTGTGATAATCCATCCACCAAAATAAATTAATTTTTGGTGTAAGCTATCTATTCCATATCTGCTTCCAAACACTGTTATGGGTTCCTTGCACCGACAACATGTAGGTAATCTTAATCGAGATGTTTCCCTTGCTTTCCTTAATCCAATAAAATTCATCCTCTAGGTTAAAGATGGGTATTCTAGTAAGGGAGAGGATTTCTTGTACATTCCTAGCATGATGTCTTGAATCAAGAGAAAAAGGACAACACTCCTCCAACATTTTCCATTTCCTAAAACCATGTAGCCCACACAAGTAATCACTCACATTTATGTCAAAAAACACTTTAGCAAGGATCATTAGATTCTTGAAGTTAGATTGGGAGAGAGGAACATCAAGCATCTAGGGATCCTCCCAAAACCTAATTTTGTTGTCATTTCCTGGCTTGCATCTCAACCCATATTGTAGCAACTTTTTCATCCTACATATATTGTTCCAAATCAAGGAACCACTAGGGTAGTCATCTAAGAGGCACCTAATTAGAGGATATTTATTTAGATACTTGTATTTAGAAACCTACACCATTCCTTCATGTTCCTTAGCTAGTCCCAACTGACCTTAGAAAGCATAACTTTATTGGTAGATTGAATTTTTCTTATGCCTAATCCCCCACCAAATTTGGGGAGACAGACCTTATCCCATCTTATCAAGGCCAATTCATTTTTTCTCTATTCTCGAATAGAGGAAATTCCTTTGAATTATTTCAAATTTCTTAACAATATATCTAGGAATTTTAAATATGGATAGAAAATATATTGGAATCCCTTGAAGAGCGGCAACTAGGAGTTGTAGCTTACCAACATGACTGAGAATGGTACCTTGAACCAACCTGCCAATTTTCTTTGAACTCTTTGAAGGACAAAGTTCCAGAACATAGGAGTGGCCTCTTTAATCATGAGGGAGAGGCCAAGGTACACAAAAGGAATGGAATCACTCTTACAACCTAGAATGACCATCACTCTATCTTGCAGAGCTTGAGTGTTGTTAAAGAAATAAATCATGCTTTTGTTGTTATTTATGCATTGGCCTGAACAAGAAGCATATTTTTTTAGAAAATTATTCCATTTCCTTGCTTCCACCATAGAATTTTTTCCAAAGAGGATAGTATCATCCAAAAATTGTTGTATAGCAACCAGATCAAGGGTGGTGGCAGGTTTAACTCCCATAATAGAACCATCAACAAGCATCCTTGACACATTCCTCCTTAGGACATCGACAACCATTATAAATAGGTATGGAAATAGGGGATCACCCTATCTTATTCCTCTACCAACCTCAAAGAAAACATGAGGATCCTATTGACTAAAACAAAGTACTTCACTGTAGAGGTGCACTCGACAATGAAGTTCACCACCTTTTGATTGAACCCAAACTTGGTTAAAACATTGAAAAGAATTCTCCATAGAACCTTTTTGTAAGGTTTGGAAATTTCATCTTGAAATCCATACTAGCACAATTACTTTTGTCCATAAACTGCATGATTTCATGAGTGTAAATTGCAACATCCATAATATGGCACCCTAGGACAAATCCTTTTTGGTATGGGCTAATCATTTTATCCAAAAAGGGCTTTAGATGGTTGACAATAATTTTGGATAAGATCTTGTAGATGGTATTGCATAGTTTGATGGTTCTAAAGTCTGCCATGGTCTAGGGGTATTCATTTTTTAGGAATGAAAGCTAAGGTGTGATTCAACTATTTTAGGAGCTTACTTGACTTGAAAAAATCCTTAGTATCAAGAAATAAGTCCTCTCCCACAATATCCCAATAATCCTGGAAGAAAGATAGAGAAAAACCATCTATTCCTGGGGCCTTGAAGGCACCTATACTAAAAGCAACCAATCTGACTTCCTTAGGAGTGACAACATGGAGAATATCAACATTATCCAAGGTAGGAACATAATCGAATAAAAGGTCATCGACAATTGAGTTAGGAGCCTCCACAAGCTTAGATAGGGCATGCTGGAAATATCCAGTGGCCAATAGACCAATATGGTTCGGAGTAGTAGCTTCTACTCCCAAATCATCTTTTATCTTTTTAATCTGGTTTCTTTTCCTATACTTAGGTTTGAGATTGTAGTCTCCTTCTTTCAACCATTGAATTTTGGTTTTTTGCTTCCAAAATATTTCCTCTTTTTGTAGAACTTTATCCCATTTTGTGTGGTCTTCTTTCTCCCGCTGACAAGTCTACACACTGGAATCCCCCTCCTCCATCCTTTTTTGGTTCACCTTAATTTTTTCAGTAAGCTCCTTTTTCTAATGAAAAACATCTCCAAACACCAACTTATTCCAACCTTTAACCATGATTTTAATGTGCTTGAGCTTATGGAAGTCCCTAAACATGGGGGAGCCATGGATTAGAATATTCCACCAATCGACAATTTTATTCCTAAAGTTTAGGTGAGAATTCCACATTATCTCAAACCGGAAGGGAAAAGGACCAACAACAGGTTGATCATTCAAGATAAGCAGCAGGGGGTTGTGGTCAGACACTATCTAGGGAAGTGCCAACAGGTTGGAGTTAATTAAAGATATTTATTTATGGGAGAAGAGAAACTTGTCAAGCCTAACCTGAATTAGGTTATCCCCCATACACCTATTGGTCCAAGCAAATTTCTGGCCCTCTAGCCCAATGTCCATCAAACTTGTGTCACTTAAAAGATTTTCCAACTCAGCCATACTATCTGAATATTCCACCAGGCCCCCACTCTTTTTAGAAGGGTATAAAGGAGATTTAAAGTCTCCTTCCATGAACCAACGGGCCTCCTTATTGTTCCAAACCCACTCAATGACCTCCAACTAGAGAGCTTTCCTAACATTCCCAATGTTGGGGGCATAAATATTTATTAGAATCCACGAAGACCTAGAATGGGTAAATTGGATCCCCAAACTATTTTGATTTTGAAATAGTTCAATACCCCTTAGTCTATTAGAATTCCACATAATAACCAATCCTCCTGAAGCCCAATCTGCATCACTAAAGGAAAAGTGAGCATTCGGCCATATGTTTTTAGGTATGAGTTCAAAATTTGTTTTAACCATTTTAACTTCTTGTAATAGAAGTATGTCAAGCTTGTACTCCCAGACATAATCCTTCAGGGACAACTATTTATGGGGGATATTTAGCCCTCTTACATTCTAGGGCATGACTTTCATTTTGACATCTTTGAGGTTGCTTCCAACATCCTCTACTTTTCGATAGTTATCTCTTTAGTTGTCTCTCTATTTCTAGTTTGTCATTGGTTGGGTCTACTTGGTTTGGTGTCAACCCCCACATCTGCCTTCCTTTCTTAATATTCTTCTTTGGGGTTGGCCAACCATCCTCTTCATTGGTTTGACTGTGTGCCTGGACAACTGTATTTGTCACACTGAATTCAAAGCCTTCCCCTTTTAAACCAGTTCTAGTTATTTCTCCCTCTTCCAATTCTTTAACCAATTCTTGGTTAGCTAGGTGGGATTGACCTCCCAACTCATCCATCTTCAAATCTTCAGTGGCTATTGGTTCACTTGGCCTGTTCACTGATGAAGATGCAAACATCAAAGGGGTGGGTTTGTTGGGAAATATCACAACTAAGTTTGTGACAAGGTCTTTAGAAGGACCAAATTTGGTCGGGGAATCAATCATCTTTAGGATAGGTTAATTTGTTACAATGGACATATAGTCAGAAATAAGGTGCCCATGTTTGGAGCACTTTTGACAGTAAATCACAACATTTTCATAACATATGTGTTGGTTCCAATACCCAAACTTAGAGCTCAAAGTCATTGAGTTGGGTAGATACTTGTTAATATCAATATTGACACAGAACTTAGCAAAGACTAACCTGGATTTTATTCTAGTGATGGTATCTAAAGTAATGAAGTGGCCCATTGAATCTCCTATACATTGAAATATTGAATTGTCCCAATATTCCAATGGCAATCTTGGTAGACATGCCCATACTAGAGCAGATTTGTTGAGGTCCACAGTAGGATGGAAGCCAAGCTTCCAGCGACGGAGGGAAAGGTTATGTTTCCCATAAACCTTGGGGCCCAAGGATAGAACATAAAGCATATACTTAGAAGCCATGAATTTGAACAAGAATGGCCCTTCAGTCATTGCACAAACATCTACACTTCCCCTCAGTCACCATTTAGTCATTAACCATCTTCTAACCATATCCATAGTAGGGCGAAAAGAGAAAATTTCCCATGACCGAGTTCTCCATTGAAGAAATGATCCTATCACAGGTGGATTCTAGGATCGAGATTTCAATGCCAAATATGGAGCTCACCACTTCCAATTGAGGGAGTGAATTATCTATCCTTGGACTTTGGGAGGAGTTAAGTAACACATTCTTCCAACCCTTGGGTTCTTGAATGACAAGAATCATAGGCACTTCTTTAGTAGACATAATGACAAGAATCGCAAGCACATTTTCAACAAACAAAATAGGAGGGTCCCTTGAGGAAGGTGGTGGTGCAAGTGTTGAAGGCACGCGAACAGACAGGGACAGGGGAGGGGGATCGTGGGGTACCCCCAAGATAACATCCACCATGTGCATAGGGAATTCAAACTAGCAAAGCGAGAAAGCAAATAATGTAGCAACTTAACCTTTCATTGTTAGGAGAATGTATCCATGAAATTTCCCAACTATTGTTGATTCTAATATGTATATAAATTACAAATATAATCCAAGTAATTAATGTCCAAGCATTTTGGGGATCCTAGCTCCAATAAGATCCCTATGCTTTATTGGGAAATGCATCCTCGTTTATTATACCAATAGTTAAAAGAGAAAATCCTATACCGATGGCATGATAACTCCAACTATTTGATTAGTGAGTTAATTTTTATTTATGATAATTTATAAATGAAAAGAAAAAAAAGTATTTTTTAATACCTTTTTGTCTTGTTTATGTGAATACCATTTTTTATCGAGAAGAAAGGAATGTAAAAAGTATTTGTTCACACTAAAAATAATTTTTCAATTTATTTGGTACAAAATGACCAAAGAAGCTCTTGATGGTAGGGATCTAAATAAAATAATTGCATAACTAAGAAACATAATACTTGCATACATCATTAACCAATGACATTGCCTAGCAGGTATTAACATTGTAGATTGTTGTATTTTATTTGAAAGACCTAAAGTAGGAAAACCATGAGTTAACATAACACTTGTTGTAGTGATTGCACCTAACCACCAAGTATCTTGGCCTTATACTTCTATAAATATATGAATAAATGAAGAATTGGACCATGAAATGAACATGAATTACTCATACAAATTACTTAATGATAAATCTTCCAAGTAAATCCCGTGAGTAACTAATACTCTTATTATACAAATAAATGTCACTACCATGTCATTCCCTCTTGAATAATTTAATTATTCACTTTGATAAACTAAATTTCCCTAATAAATGAAAGTGACAACAAAAATAAGAGTAAAAGCGACATGATTTTATATATGTTATAGGCTTGTGAATATCATAATAACCCTATTTATTAACTTGATTTTAAATATGATTCATAAAAATGATAAAATTATTAACATCCCATCAATCACATTAATATAGATCAAACAATGATAGTAATTTATCGTATAGGTAATGATTTTATAAGGGATTGAATTCTTAGTATCTTACTACCAAGAGTGTCACCACTTAGATTTGAATTGAGATGTTCTGGCACTACTTTGTAAAAATATAATATCTACCAATTTCACTATGTGAGTTGGTAATTTTTAGTTACTACATTAAACTATTTTATTAATATTATTAATGCAAATATTTAGAAAAGAATATTTGTATATTCAAACTTTAAATGTTAATAACAATATTATATTATATAATAATAATAATTTTATAATTGATTAATTAATGCAATAAGAGTTGTAAATCAATTTAATTTTAAAGCATTAAAAGTATCATTTTCTTTATTAAAATAATAAACTTAAAAAAAAAGTTTATTTATTATTAATAATTAAAAGTTTATTATATTTTTATAAAATAAATTATAGTTAATTATTTATTTTTTAAAAAATATAATAAATAATTTATTAATTTATCATACATGTTTACTAGTTTTATTTATAAAATTGATTTATTGTTTGTTTACATTTTAATATTGTTAAATAATTATGTATTTAATGAATTGGAAGTGAATTTATGTAAATGTAAATAAAAATCTTTGACAATCTTTTTTTTGGCGAAAGGCTAAAAGCCGATATATATTAATATATAATAAAAGTTAAAAAATAAGCTTTACAATGGTTCTTGACAACCAAGATTGTTGTCATGTTTACTTGCTGCAATCAAAATCGATAAAAACCCCTTATATCATCTATATTGCCACTGACTATGAGTATCTACAATATCATTGAATAAGATCATTGACTGTAAACATTTACAACATAGTTTAGGTCCCAAAGCATATGGGACACTCGATCGACCGATCCCTGATGGTTTTTAACGTCAAAGTATTTGTTTCATAAAAAGGGCCCCATCCTTCGTATTATTGGAAAGTCACCTTAGTCATAGTTTTAGCATATAATATCTTGTGGGATACGAACCTAATTTTAACCCAATTCCTCAATCACCTATCTAGTCCCACGTTTGATATTAGTCAGTCCTTTGGATTTCATCAAAGGGGGTCCTCACAAGCCCATAACATCAGCCAACATTGGAAAATCCTTAGAGATGTAGGCTTAGATGTCGATATCATTGACCTCACAAAGGCATATCGGGCGATAGGACCAATCAAGCCTGGCGCCATATGAACAGTATGTTGTGTACACTTGATGTGCCAACAACCAAAAGCGTGATCACTCAATAGTCCAACCTCCAATACTAGTCAGTCCTTTGGAGTCCATCAAAGGGGGTCCTCATAAGCCCATAATATTGACCAACATTGACAAATCCTTAGAGACATAGGCTTAGATGCCAATATATATTGGGTGATAGGACCTATCAGGTCCGGTGCCATATGAACAATATGTTGTGTACACCCAATGTGTCAATAACCAAAAGTGCAATACTCCATCAATTGAAGATCGGTCAAGGATTGGAGCAAATCATAAGAATTTGAAAGGAATATTGAAACTCATTGTGATGGAAAGATGGCCTAACAAGCTTGAGGATAGAGAATTTCCTCACCAATAACTCTTATGATACTCCTTCTATATTGAAAACAATGGAGCTTAAATATATGTGCAAGCTGATTGTCCCCAATTGTTTTAGAAAAAAAGGTACCTCTCAATTAGAAATCGGAACCCATACTCGATGATTATGAGGTAGATATTCCATTCTTCATTGGTTTCAGAGTTTATAAATCCTAATCTCCCCTTCGTCTTTTGAAGAAAACTGAAGTTGCATTCCCCACACCTTGAAACCCGACTGCTAATGTGTTTAGGAAAACAATGGAATGCAAATGAAAACCATAGGAAATATAATAGCCTTCACACACTTGGAGAAGAATGACACCATCCTACCGATAGCATCATTGACTTGAATGACACATAACACTGTACCTAGAAAGTAGACATCTATCACCAAGCAATAACAAATTGATTATTGAAGTTTGTGTTGAGTACTAATGGGCGCCTACAAGGAATCCAACAAAGGTTAGAAAATAAATGAAATCTCCTACGCTCGCTTGAAAGAGACCTTTCTCATCCAATTTCGGACGTGAAAATCTGGTGTCCACACGTGTCATGAGCCTCCCCTATACCAAAGCATTTCAAATGACATGACAATTATCACATTTCAACCCACAACACTTATCGACGATGCCTTAATAAGATCGCCAAATCCTTAGAGAAATTCTTATTCTTCACCACTTAAATGATCTTCTTCGTCGGTAAGTTATTCTTGTTAATCCCGTGCTAATTTTAGAATTGCATTGATAAAATTCATGGATTACATCATTATAAATACCCCCTATTTTGAAATAATTCCCATTCATTATAATGAATTTGTATTTCATCAGATGTCATTAAAGCAACTTCTTTATGAAATTTTCCATGTGAAGAATGCTAGCTCTAACACTTAGATAGAAAAAGGCTCTTATGCTTATGGCATTCAATTTTGATTGGGTTCCCTTCATTTAATGAATATCTCCCCTGTTATGAAAATCTTTGACAATCTTTTTATACATCAAATATATATATATTTTTTTAGTAAAAGGCATAATGCCTATATATATATATATTAATAAAATATTCAAATTACAATACTTGATATATTTCCTTTTCACTACTATATCACTTTGGATCTAACTTTCTCTTTTCTCTTTTTTTTCACAAAAAATAGCTTACAATTTCACCAATGGTGCATGACAAAATGGTGCTTACTATCGACAAGCAAAAAACAACATTTTCAACTTTAGCTTGTTATTCCTCCATCTGTACAAGTTGAATTTCATTTTCATCTTGTTCTTCCATATAGTTGTCTGCAACAGGCTGAGTCAAAGGAATAACATTGAGATTGATCTCCCAAACAATTTTCCCACCCATTGGCTGATGAAGACCGCTATTCACAACTACTAGGAGTTAGGGACCACTTTGCACCTGTGTTGGTTGTTGAAGAGCACTATTTTCATCAAGTAAATGATGTGGCATTGGTGGCTCATGTACATGCATGAGCAACACCAAAATGGCTTGCACCCTCTCTTTTATTTTATCTACTAAAGCAGTATCAATATCCCCTACATTTCCTTTGAGTGCATTTAACATATACATGGAATTTTGGTGTACCAAAGTCTTGTTTATAGCAACAAATAAAGCAAGAAAAGTTGTTCTATGCAACAAAAAATTCCTAGGGAATAAACCACCCACATACCCATGTCCTTTTTACAGATCATACCTCTAGAAAGCTTTCTAAAGGATACCATTTTGTAGAAACTCTTCATTTAGCACCTTATTTGTGATAGTCTCCACCAAACTAACACTTTGTAGCACATCCAACAAGTTGGAAATGAAGACCGACAATAATTGAGAAGGATAGATCATCCGCTTAGCTTCAAGCTCTAGTATCTCAACCCCTATTACCCTTCTTATGTTCCTTTTAAAAGTGGCACAATGGTCTTTGAAGACCAAGCACAGTTATGCATCACCAATCATATCTGAAATTGACATTTCCCAATCATTAACAAGTATGAACACCATCTAGTTTCTTGGATAGAATTCCATCTGACTTCTTCTACATGCTACACAGGAACAAAATGGGACCTTAACTCACCACTGCTGGAGCTCTCTTGATAGGACATAAAACTACAGGACAAAACACACACAAAAAAATGTGGTAATTTAGTCGAAACTACATCAAATTTATTAACAAAGCTAAGAGGAATATGGTCATCGAATAAAATTCTTGCTAGAGCTGCAAGTGGATTATACATTCCAAAGGATGATTACATATCTCATAAACAATGTGCACGGCTTGGCGAGCATATAGGTTAAGATTAAAACTTTGAAGCCATAAGCCAAAAATTTGGCTATATGGAATAGCTCTAAATCCTTTTTGCTAAATTTAGACCGCCCCAAAAATTCATATATCATGCCAATTCCATTCTGCACATACTGTGAGTACAAACCAGTAACATATTCATTGTATATCTATTTGAATCCTCACATGAAAACTCAATGGACTTTTAAATGATGAGACACCTGTTACCTACATAGAAGAGCACATTGTTAGGAAAAATTATTTTACAAGATTGCCTTATGGAATTGTGCCTCTGCCAGTGCGTGAAAGGTACGCCATTTTTTCCTCTTGTACTTCCCAGCTTGCAACAGACAATGTCACAGGAGCCTGGTGATGACAAGGTAACACCTTTCCTAACAATTATTTCCACACACCTGACATTTGCTACTTACAACAAACATGTCACACAAACTTGGCTCAACTGATGCGAACAAGAAGTACCATGATGTACTTAAATTTTCTAAAATTCTCCACCAATTTTTAAAGAAATGTGTAACCGAAATATTATCCTATACCTGGAATATGCCATACGATGTTGAAGTGAGATTTTCCATGTGCCTTAATATTGCTATTAAAATCTTTCCTATTGAACATTACATCTTACAATAAGACTAATGTTCAATATATACAATAACAAATATGATAATTGAAATAATTAGAATATTAAGTGTGACCCTAATCTCATCCAAAACTTTCCCTTATTTTACCATGTGCAAAGATTTAACTAACTCCTCAAATGAAAATGTGCATTGAGTTAACTATCACTTCAGATGATAAAGTATTATGAGATTGATATCCATTCCCTTCAACTCGGTTTATTCACTAAATGAGTTTGATGATATTTACCATTTTTGAAAATGGATGCAGAGGCCACGAAGAAATTTTGTTAATGAACATATTAAGAATCCCCTGCATATATACACCATGACTCAAGATCTCTATGATACTACTGGCATTCAAATATAGTAGTTGCAACAGAGTTTTTCAAACCATTTGATATAGTAAAACCACAATTCAACCAAAACTTTCTCTATCTCGAGACAACAGTTCAACTAATTTTGTATGAAGTGCCTAAAAATCATGACAAACTTCCTCCCTTAACTGATCATATCCTGAGTTGGCCAAATAATCTGCAACACTATTGCCTTCTCTATATACATGAATAATTTGATAGTGTGTGTATAAAAATATGTGAATTATATCAGACCAATAACACACAATTAGATGGAAAGTATTATAGTAAGGAAATATAACTTAAATCAAAATACAATTTGATAACATAGTTCCTTAAAAACTTCCCATCTTCCTCTAATCTTAAGTGTCCTAGTAATTATGTTGTCAGATCTTATTTGTGCACAAATCACTAGGATGTGTTGATGTGATTTTTGTGACCGCAACAATCAGTAGAACAAAGAATCCTACAGCTACTCCATTCTCTCTTGATCAAAGTATTTTGTACGCTAAGATTGCGAGAGAGATCGTACATTCAACTCCAAGGTTCCTTCAATGCAATGGAATACACTCAATTGGTTCGTTGTGATGTGTTGTTTTCACAAGGGGACTTACACAATTGTTCACAAGTTCATGGCAGCTGACAACAGATTAATAATGAAAGGGGATTTTTGTGCAATACGGATGATTTGGCATTGGGGTATGTGTTTCCTATACTAACCAGAAATGTGCAGAATTTAAATAAGTGCAGGGTTTAGAAGATCTAAGTTCTATCCTAAAGCGGGATGTGGGATCAATTTCAACAAGCTTCAACTAGACTTTGCTTTGCCTCACGTTGGACAGCCTCTAAAAAGTCGGTGCAATCTTCAAGGGGATAGTAAGGAGTGTTCAAGTCACTATTTAGCATAAAGACACCATCACAACGACGCATGCCAAGACGTGAATCATAACCGAAGTTAAGCTTATAAAGTATTCTAGTCAACCACACAAGGAAAACTTATCGTTAGCAAGTTGCTAGTGGTATGGATTAAACAAAACTGCTTTGATCAAACACCACAATCCAAAACTAACTACTTGCATGAAATGAAATTTATTCTACTTTACGCTACTTTGAAAATGCTAAGTGGTTCAGAAGGATGAAAAATCCTTGCTAGCTACTCACAACAAAAGATGCAATCATCATTAATGAAAACTCTTTTTATTGAGTGTTCACAACAACCTCTTACAAAACATTCAATGAGAAAGCTTTCCTTCCTCTTCAAGCTATGCTAACAAACTAATGCTAAGCTACATCTCTGCTCTATCAGAATGTCTACTCTCTAGTCTAATGATCTAATCTAATGATATACAAATGAGGGGCGATGCCCATTTTATAGCTGGCCAAGTCCAATGGATGACTTAGATTACAATCAAATAGAGGGCTCAGATCAAGCCACATCAACCCTAACCCTAAAAAATTGCCAAAATGAGGAGTGGTACAATAAATGAGTCAAAAGATTCCCACTCTCACCCAAAATAGCAAAGGTAATTAATGCCCAATATCAATCATCGAGAAGGTCATCATCCAGAAAGGCATTTTTGTTCTCCTTTTCCTTGACTACAAAATCAATGAACCTCATCAACACAGCTTCAACCTCTTGAACTAAGATAGGCGAAATATGATCAAGCTGAAACTCCAACACTGTAACTTCCTACCCATGTCGAGTAAAATAATTTCTCCAAGCAACTAAAGCATCTTGGGTGTTCTGAATAATGCTGGAGAAAGTTGAGGTGTTCTCAAAGTCATTCTGGACAAAATTCTTCACCTCTGAAAAGAAAGGTGGTAGCCTACTCCTCAAACCATAAGCAATCACTTCCTCAGAAGTCAGCCTCCTAGAAAAGATAGCCTCTAACGTGTTTAGGACTCCATCAAGAATGTTCGTCATGGCCTTTCTAACCCTGGCCGAATTTTCCTATGCTACATCAAAGAATCCTCGGCCTATGACAACTGAAGAGTACCGGCTGGTGAAATCATATCTATCACCCTCTTGTATCACACCTCCCTCAACCAAAGTTTGTAAAAGAGTATGCATCAAAGCCTCTAGATGAAGGAAAACCTTGGTCTAATAGATATGGGCATCACCCCAAACTTGATCAACTACATCCATCTATGTCACAATGCTAGAAGCCTGTTGATAAGCATGAGCAAGATCCTCCATAAAATTTTCGGTCTCAACACGAACACTAGTAACCCACTTATCTACTTCTTGTGCCATCTTTCTCAAATCCTCCAAACCACTAATAGACTCTTTGGGAAACTCGGCTAGAAGCTCAATCGCTAGGTTCTCTTTCCCACAAGGATGAGATAAGTGTTGTACATAACCTATCAATGTCTTGTGCTCCTTCAATTTCTTATATTTGCCTTCAGTCCAGAGTAACATGTCCTTGAGTGCCTAGTAAGAGCTATCACACTCCTCAATTATCTGTGCTCCCATGGGGTGACCTAACTCCATGGTGGTGATCACATAATTTTTTGGAACAGCCTCATCTCGATCACACTCAACTATTGGCACAACCACATGAAGGGTGCGAGAGCCATCCTCATTTGTTGAAATCTTTGAAAACTTCCTAGCTCTCTTCTTTGTTGGAGGAGTGCTGATCCTACTCAAGAATTCCTCCATCTCAACTGCCAGATTAGTCTCCTCAATGGGGCTCCTCCTCATCTTGTCTCTAAGCCAATATGGTACTACCTACTGCAGGTCAGAAATAATAAATGGTTTCTCATTTCTTGCTTCTTCCTCACAAACCTCTTCTCTAACTTCATCCTGACGAGGCTCATCGACTTCTACGGGCTAAGTATCTCCTAAACCTTGGGCTTCTTGTCTTGTAATCGTATCATCTTCTAATGTTGCCTCGATTTCATGGTGGAAGTGTGTATCTGTGGTCGTTTCTTCATCTTCTTCCTGCTGGTTATCTCTGGTAGGTGCGTTGACACTCTGGCCAACAGACTCCCTTCATGGTGGTTGATTTGCCTCCTATAATTCTTGTTCCTTATTCAACATATTCCTTTAATCAACAAATAATGAAACCTCTTGTATACTTGGAGAATGAGTCTCCAATCACGTAGGTGATGCCACCTCAATTCTTGGAGGCTCTGGCTGGACTGGCTCTTTCCTTCATGACTCTGGAGCTTGAGCAACTTGTTTCTTCTTTGTAACAGTTGGTGACCTATGATCTCCCATCAAGTTGTAAGTAAGAGGAATTGACCTGCCCTTAAGCCTATTCACATGCCTCTCAACCCATCCTCTAATGAATGTCAGGATTGGTATGCAAAGTGTATCCAAATCCGCAATCTTCAACTCTGACCAATCTGGAAGTGGGAGTGGTATTTCCCTCACCGTCTCATACTCTGGATGAAGAATGTTCATATCCTCATCCACCTAGTCCAGAATTGGAATAATCTCACACTCCCTAATCATTCCCAAAGGTAATCTTGAAAACATCCTTTTTCTTACCTCAGCTTCATCCAACGCACTAGCCCAAAAATCTTCAATATTTGCCTTATGTTTGAACTCCTCTGATAGTATCCATATGATATTCTTGTGAGGATCATAATACTATCTGTTGGTGTGGTAAGAAAGGTGAAAAAATTGAAGCTCATTTTCAGCTTCCTTGGCTGCCTGCAGTGAAGGACACACTTCATCTGAATTTCCCATGATGATCGGAAAGTCAAGTCCTCCCTTCTTATTTTTCTTCTGAATCTTATCATAGGCAATGAGTTTCCTAGATATTTATAACATCAATATCCTATTCATAGGGTATTTGGGCAACCTATATGGATATGAAGAGAACCCTTCAGCCTAATGTAAGTAAATTTTAGAAATTGGATGAACCAACACCCGTACCTTTCTATCAACTCTTAAGCCTCCTTGGAGATCTTGTGATGAGTTCTTTGCTGAAGTGACCTTGTTATGTGCATGGTGAAGGCTTCATTGACTCTCTTATAGTGAGATGTTCTTGTCAAGTGCAGTTGCGGACAAGCCTCATGAATCTTGAACTACTGAGAGCCACACCCAATTGGCTCCTTGTATGATATTCCTCTGTACTTTTTCATATGAACCAACATGTAGATAATGTATGAGCCCATCTAGAATGTTTTTGTTCTCCTCAAACTCTAGAGTTGCTCGTGCAAATTATCACTAATCATTACTGCCCAGTCAATATGCTCCTTTCCTTCCAGCACAAGGTTGATGTAGTAAAACATCCAAGGCTCAAAGATAAATGCCTAGGGACATCCTCTGACTCTGCTGAGCATCATAATCAAATCACAATATTCCTGCTTCAGATCATATAAGATTATCTGCTTCAGAAACTTCATGCGAGTTGGCTTGGGCTTGTTCATCCAACGAGAGTTTATCATATCAACACATTTGTCAAATGTAGAAGCATACATACGCTCAACACGTTCTCTCATTTTGTAAATCATCTTCTCATGTGAGGGAATTCCAAATGCTTCACCAATAGCTGTAGGTGTGAGGTTGGAAAACAAATTTCCATCCAATGAAGTGATAGTCCTTCAATCTGGGTTGTAACAGTTAACACACTCCATGATCAACTCCGGACACTAAATTGCTGGTGGAAAACCAACAGCTGCATAAATTCCACTTCTAACAATATTGTGCAAAGTGATTGATGGACGATGACCTCCAATTACCATCATTTGGCTTTGAAAAGCTTCCATATTGAAAGAGCCCAAGTTTGTATCAACTAACTTCCCCAACTTTGAAGAAAACTTTGACTCTGATAGGAAAGACTTGCTTAGCTTCTTGATCACTGCTTGCCTAGACGCATTTGCCTTGCTGGATTTAGCATTATTTTCCCTGCCAGTCACTCTTAATTCAGCCATTCTCAACACCTCCTGCAACAACTTCAAACTCTCAACACTTAAAAAAATTTCTTGCAACAATACAACTTTAGCACTTAGAAGAAAAAATTTGACCCAAGCTCGCTTTAGCAACTTCCCAACTTCAAATTTATCCCTCCTCAAAGCTCAACTTCAAATTTCTCTCAACACCTAGAGCCCAAGTTCGAATTTCTTCACCCTCAACTTTCCTCACACTGCAATCTTCTTTCACTTCAGAGCTCAAGTCGAACTTGCTAGTTGATGGAGAAAATAACAAAACTTCATAGCTCATATAGCCAAGTCAATTTCTAGAAGAAGCTAATTTTAGCTGAGCTATTAAATTTCCACTACTCCATTACAAGAATTCAAATTCCCCTCCTCAGGTAGCTATAACACTTGGCATTTGGCATCTAGAATATTTTGACCTTCTAGAATTTCAAAAAGATTCACTGGTCTAGGTGTACTTCACTATCATTTTTTAAATCATCCTTTGAAAATATTAAATTCAACTGCACCCCCTTAAGAAATTCATTTCACCAACTGAGGCATTGACATTTTGATTTTATCCATCTCTGGCTTGGGAAGACTATTTTCATGAAGAATTTGATTAAAATCATCTAGGCAATCAACTTCAATTTCACCAGTCAAGGCATTTTATTTCTAACAACACCTTTTCTTTCTTGCCTTATTAAAATTTTAATTTTCCTTAGGGAATTTCATTATTCAGGCACCCATCAAAAATCTTCATCCTAAAATCTCTGGCAAGGCGTGGAAAATTTTAAAATCAACTCCTTATCGAAGATAGCCAGTACCCAGAAGAGAATTCTCATTAGAAAACATCAAATTTCTGGGTCTATAGATGAAGGGGTACTTTAAATTTTTGCAATTTATACCTTAGAAAAAGTATTTTCATCAAAGTTCATCTTCATTCTTCATCTCTGGGCATATTTTTTCCTCTTGCTTTGCCTTGGACAATTTTCATTCAACTTCATGAAGCTGGTGCATTTTGACTCCTTCTCAGCCAGTTTATCCATGCCTTAGAAAATTTTATCACCTTCTCTCAAGGTTGGGCATATTTCTCTAGGGGAGGAGAGATTTCAACACTTAGAAAAAAAATCCATCATCACTAGGAGCATGGGCGCATATGAGAGGTCTACGAGGAATTTCAATTTTGCCTTGGATAAATTTTCTCCCATCCATCTCCAGTCATGGGCGCATTTGAGAGGTCTAGGAGGAATTTTGAACACCTTAGCCATTTTTCCTTACCACTATCTCTCTCCACTTTGGGCACATTTCAAGTATAGAGGAGGAATATTTGAAACTTAGAATTTTTTTCATGCTAGCCCATCAACTTGGCTGCATTTAGCTAGTAGTGGAGGAATTCAACATACTTAGCAACTTTTAAAAGCCACCCCCTTCAACAAGTTTGGGTGCATATGAGTGGCCTAGGAGGAATTCAACAACACTTAACACATTTCCTAGAGCCACCTCCAATGTGGGTGCATTCAAGGGGTCAAGGAGGAATTTAAACTTTCCTTAGCCATTTTTCTCACCACTACTTCTCTCCTTGGGCACATTTGAGGTGTGGAGCAGGAATATCCATACTTAGAATATTTCTTGAACATCTTCCATAGTGCTAGGTGACATGGGCACATTTGAAGACCCCTGCAGGATTTTCCACACTTGGTAACTTCTTCTTTCATGCCTCTTGGAGTTGGGCGCATTTCACCAGGTGTATAGGAATTTTCAACAACTTGAAAATTTTTACTCCACCTACCTTCTTCTTGGGCACATATCAGGGGTGGTGAAGGAATTTTCAGCGCCTTAGAAAATTTTCCATGTCAACCCTTCAAGATGGGCGCATTTGAGGGTGTGAGGAGGAATTTCCATCACTTAGTAAATTTTCCAAGCATCCTTCCTTGATGAGGGCACATTTGAGGTGTGGAGCAGGTATTTCACAAGGCTTGAAAATTTTTCATCACCTTCATCAAGTTGAGGGCACATTTAGGGGGCTGAGTAGGAAGTTTCTCAGACTTAGACACATTTTTGCTTCCTGCCAAGCTTTTTATTTTTAGTAAACACCCTAGTTCTCATATTTTTGCAACTTGGATTGATTTGGAATTCATGCCATAGGATCCTCATGATCTAGTTGATCTGTTCACATTTCCATCTTGTTTCGTCCTACTATTTATAGCCTGTTTCTGGAGGTGATTTACTGTTTATAGTAACTGCTTGGTTTAAGGATTTATGCAACTCTGTTTAACTTGAAATTTGACTGACATGATCCTTATAAGTTGACTGGCCTGTTCACACTGGTGTCTCACACTGACTTGCTATTTATAGCCTATTTCAGATCCTGGTTTGCATGTTGCATCACTGTGAAGCTTTTGAAAAACCCACAAAGAATATCTAGACATGCATTGAAAATTCCAACATGCAAACCCTAAAAATAGCCTCTGAAGTGAAGACTGTTGAAAGTTATCATCTCATCTTGCATGTTATATCATTGTGTAGGTCTTGGAAAACCCATAAATATTCTCTAGACATGCACTGGAAAACTTCGCATGCAAACCCTAAAATCTGCTCCTGAAGGTGATACTTGCTAAAAATAGAAATTTGTTTGCTTCAGCTCAAAATTTGTAAGCAAGTGGTTTGACATGCTCCAGACGCAGTTTAATGGTTAGAATTTCAAAAGTGCTGAGAAAATGTCCCAAATTAGGTACTAACTAAAAATAGTAAGTTGTCGAAATTCAATGAAATTTTGCTGGGAACCTGCTAGAAGCTTACTGAATGCAGTGTTGAGCTCAAATTTTAATTTTCTCACTCGATTCGACTTCAAACTGATTGGAAGATCAAAAACCCTAATTCTCAAACTTAGCCAAAATTTCCAGTTTAAGCTCAAAGACGTGCACATCCCCGAAAAGGTAGACAAAAATGAGAGAGAGAGAGAGAGAACCAAAGCCAAAAGACGAGGAACAAAGCAAAAATTAGGGGGTCCCCATTTCAAATGGGGTGATGTGTGAAAAGGTCACAACAAGATGTCACTGAAGAAATGAGTAGCCTATTTAACTACAATGTAGAATCTAAATCTACATCTACATGATTGAATGATTCAGTTGAGTGATATGATGAAATAACATGATAAATGAGCTTATGTGTACAAAGTGATATAGAAATGATGTAGGAAAAAATTAAACTAATGGAAATTAAATGGAAATGATCTTAAATGTTGCTTAAACTAAGAAACATCTAAAGGAGCCATGATTCTAAACTAATTGCTAATCTATTCTAAATGTTGAATTGAAAATGCAAACTAAGCTCTCAAAGACTTAAATGAATTCTTGTAGAGTGATGTTATGCAAATGATCCTTATGAAAAAGCTATAAATGGGCCTCAATTTATAGATTTTACCAAGGAATTTGGTGAGTTAGCAGCCATGAATTATTGAGATTTGATTTGGAGAAATCAACGGTGAAGAATGAGAAGGATGGAGAAAACAAGGCAATTGTTCCCTTTAGTAAAACCATCTTGCCAAGTGTAAGAAAGAATCATTTGAATGAAAGAGCCATGTGTCTTGAAGGTGGTTAAAATTGTTGAGAACAAATATCCATTTTAGAAAATAAGAATAATTATTTTCATGTGACACATGGTGAGTTGGAGGGTGAGGTGGAAGGTAGTTAGAAGAATATGTAGAAATGTGATGAAATTCAAATTTAATGAGAAGGAATCAATTAAAATAAAACAAATTATTTAGATTTGTTTATTTCAATTAAATCATGAAGAGGGTGAAATAGAATAGAGGAATTAAGAAAATAAGAATTATGTAAATAAATTTGCAATTTATTTATATAGTAGAGGAATAAAGATTTCATTAATTAAATAATCAATTTTTAATTAATATTTTCCAGACCAATTTTTGGTGTATACATTTTTCCCCTCTTTGAAGTGATGTTTTTATGCATTACTTCAAAGAAAAATTTACCAATGCTGCTAAATTTTTTAATGATGCCCCAAACGATGATTTTCGGAAGATTACAACTGTATGCCCCCTAAGGAATTTGTGATAATAAAGGATTTTTGATGATTTTTGAAAATTGCAATTGATATATGATGATGATGATAAAATCCTGTTTTGATAATATCTCAGCGATTTATCTCCCGATATGAAAGATTTTAAACTACCCCAATTAATTTCCTCTCAAAATAAATTAAAATATGCCACAAAAATCACCTCTTTTAATTACCCTTATTAAGAGTAAAAAGTGAAAAAGAGTTCATTTGTGTGGTGATCCCTCTGTAGCTTTGTCGATTCGAGCGAGTATGATGGCATAATTGGCCAGCAAGATACGGACCTTCGGTAAGGATTTCAAGACCTTTCTTGTGATTTTGAAATGCATTTTTCATTTTTTTTCCATTCGAGTTTTAAATTTCAAAACTGTTTCGGCGCTTCCGAAGATTTTCGTGGCACTTAGGTCAAATTTTTTGGCTCTTTTGTTGATAGTTTTAGCGCTTCAAAGAGATTCTCCAACACTTCCAAGGTTTGTTTTGGCGCTTTGAAAGTTTGAAATGGCACCTCTAAGCCGTCAATAGGTCAAAACTAGGAAATGGCGGATTTGCCCAAAGTTTCAACGCATCGGAGTAATTCTCTGGCACTTCCAATAAAATGGTGCTCCTGCAAGATTCCCTGGTGCTTTAGGGGAATTCTTTGGCACATCGGATTTAATGGTGCTCCTGCGTCATAAAATGGTGCATCTGCCAAATGGCTCTTCTAAGGCAGATTTGAAGATTTTGTGATTTTGTCTCCTTAAAATTGGTGATTTTTTATCACATTAGCTAATGATTAGGTATTGATGATAGATTAGATGATTTAGTGACCTCATGATAGGTGAGATACACTAATGATGATGTTGTTTTGACCTCATGATAGGAAAGAATCAAAACAAAATGTTGATGAGATTTGATGAAAATCTCATTAGGATTGATAAGTTGATTGATTGATTTGTTGATTTGGTTTGATTGATATGTTGATTTACGATGTTTGAAAAATGATAGGAGATAGATTTAGATAATCTTCAGTCTCGAGAGTGATTCCTGCTGACGTAGGAGATGATTCCATAGCTATCTTGTGTTGATAGAGATATTGTTGAGAGATGTGGTCTGTCTTCGTTGATATATAAGCCCTGGGTTAGGATTAACCGAGGATTGTTGACGGTGTTGGCCGAGAGGTGGCATAGCAACCACAACACTTTCCATTTTCCCACTAGAGAGATGACCATTACACCAGAGGATGTGTACATGATTTTGCAGATTCTTGTAGTGGGTGATATTATTGTGACCTATGATTCTACTGAGCAAGGAGGTACAAATGCATTACACCCGATTTTCCAGGATGATCAGATTGTTGGATGTTGGATACTGTGGCTGGAGATATTTTCCAATTATGCCCCTTTGCCTTCCATTCTTGCAAGATTTATCGGTGGCTTCTTATGTATCTATAAGAGGGCAAAGGGATTTTCCGTCGGTTGGGGTCATACTTTAGAGTAGATGATCCAGTTTGGGATTTGGTTTGCTTGGGGGTCATGTTTGCTTGCACACCTATATCATGATTGGCACCAGGTAGTATATCTCAAAGGAGCTAGCTTGTCAGCAAGAGTTACATTGCTCCAGGTCTGGGCCTGGGAGCATATTGCAGTGACACGGCCAGAGACAGATAGATTTCAGCCATTTGGGTGGCCTTATATCTATGGTTCTGTAGGTGCAGTTATCCAACATAAGCTGGGAAAACTGGAGTATTGGAGATGGGTGTTGGATGACCTAGATACAGTTACCTGGTGACCATACGTGGACTGTGAGCAGTGGGCCAAGGATCACTTAGAGGTTCCTTACTTCATGACTGCCAGATACCTCATTGGATGGACACGTTATATTATTGAGAGGTTTCTATTGTGGAGAGTGCTCAAACAATATGGTAGGATCTAGGGGATGCCTCAAGGATCAACCCTATATGCCCGTAGATAGCAAGATGTGATCGAGTGGGTACCTACATTATCCTATGATGTTGTGTGTGATGAGTACCTTCATTTACAACCAGTGATATGGGATTATCATCCGAAGATATTCGAGTGATATATGAGTGAGGATTACTCACTGTATTTTGGTCATCATCCATTTCTGAGGCTTTCAAGTCCTGATGAGCCCATGCTGACATTTGAGGATGATGAGGATAGACCACCTAGATGGAGACGAGGTAGAGGTGATGGCGATGAGGAGGAGGGAGAGGGTGGAGATGAGGTTGATGATGATGATGGAGGAGATGATGAGGGTGGAGATGAGGGTAGGGGAGATGGAGGTGGAGGAGGAGATGGTGGAGGTGGTGCACATCCTAGTTTTGATGTTAGAGTGCCTCATCGGAGGTGATCCTTGGTAGCAACAACACATCAACATGTACATATTCACTTGCCCTCACAACAACAACAGTCACAGATCACTACTTTTCACTTCTAGGTTTAGATTGTTTAGGGGCAACTATCACAAGTGTAGGGTTAGCGATAGGCATAGACACAGTTGTTGACACAGGTACAGACACAACTCCTATAGGCCTAGGGGCAGATATAAACATTGACAACTAAGAGGGATGTTGGCCAAAAAATAGCTGGCATAGATACAAGGCCAGGGGTAGGTACAGGGACAGGTTGCAGCCTTGACCGTGGAGAGAGACACACTGAGACAATGGGTTGAGTAGGCGGAGGCCATTACTGAGAGGTTGCAACAAGCTATGACAGTTGTCGGGACCACAGATTATTTTAGGGAGGTACATCACACTTCTCAAGAGGCTCAGTTTTACAGAGAACGATATCATGAGTTGGTCCCTCCTGAGCGGCGAGAGAGCTTCACTCGTTCTCAAACTAGTAGATCCTAGTCTCAGACAATGAGCATGGGTGTGACATATCCATTGTCAGGGGATCAGAGGGATCCAGGTGTAGGTCCCTCAGGTGAACCACATAGTTTTGACATTTTATGTTTTATCATGATGTATACACTAACTCTTGATGATATCACCATTTTGATGATGTATTTCCTGCCATTTAGATATCTTGTACATTTGAAATATTTTGAAATATATATGCAATGATGATGATGATCCTATGTGTTTATGTGCGTTGATTTATGATGGATGCATTTAATTTCTATGTTATGTAGGTTATGCGATGTTTTATGATGATGATATTATATGTTTCATGGATGCAATATGTGTTCTGATCCTATGTGGTTTTATGAAAATTATTACATGCTCTTATTTTTGTATTTTTCTAATGCAATGATGTATGATGTGATGGATGTAAAATGATGTTAATGCAAAGATGAATGATCCTAATAATGAATAACTCTATATGGTCCTATGGATGTATGATATGCATGGTAATTTATGTTTTTTGTATTTTTCGATACAAATATTATGATCTAATGTGTATATGAGGTGAATGAATGATAATTTACATATGTTGATGCCTATAATGCATTGCTAAATGTTTATGGATGAAAATGATATGACCAATGCATTTGTTTTTCTTGTTTTTTCATAATATGATTAATGACTAAATGGATGCCTAGATGATATGATAATGCTATGATTGATGTCCTAATGCTCATGCCTCTAAATGATGTTTTTGGCAATTTCAAATGTACTCAATCTATTAATGATAGAAATAACATCAGCCTTTGAAAAATCTATAAATACCCTTACAACAACCAATATGAATGCAACCTAGACATGCAATTCTAATAATGCAATGATGTCATCCCAGTGATTTTTTTTTGTGCTTATTTTCGTCATTGAGCTTTTAAAAATGTTGAAAGTGAGTACAAACATCAATGGTATAATTATACCATGATGACCTGAGCAATACTTCCATGATGTTTGATAGTGCAAGTTAACACAAGTATCTAGGTATAATTAGACCAAGATGACCTGAGCATTCCTTGTGTAAACATACAAGAGTTAACCATTTTCCTATGTGAATCCAGAATGTCATTAGTGATACTTTGTAGAGCACATCCCACGATGATTCTCATAGTAATAATGATTAACTCACAGGCAGCAGACAAAGAAAATATCATTCTCGATCATAGCTTTTCTAGTTCTTTGACATCCTTGAATTGCTCCTGAGAAATGATAACATCAATCATAATGCAAAAAATTTGAACATTCATGTGGAAGTGGTAAAACCATGATTCAGAATAGCATCATCCTTGTAACCTTGATTTTCTATTGTTTTTTGGGATTTTTCAATTTTCTGATTTTTAGGTGTTTTCCGAGATTTTGACCAAGGACCTAACCTAAAGACCTATCCTAGGGGTCTCGGGGGCTAATCAAAGATGAGCCTTGCCTACATTATAGATGTAAAGACCACGTAGTTTGATCGAGTCGATCGATTTACAGGACCAAGATATGAACAAACACTTAATTACAATGAACTGGGACAATGCAATTCAATAAGGTGACTCTGTTTTTGGCTTTTTGGATTTTTGACCTTTTTTTGGATTTTTCGATATGACAAGGATGTTTGATGTGTTTCCGATGGTGATTGATGTTCGATTTTTTATTGCACTGTGATCATTGTTTTCATTATGTTTGTCCTCCTACTGTTTGTCTGTTGGTTCAAGCTCAAGATTTGTTGCCCCTAGAGAGTTTAAGATTTTTCCCCTAGTGGAAACAAACCAGTTTTATTATGGATATGTACAATGGTCAAGAAACCCAGGCGAGACATAACCGGCCTAACAAGGTATGCATATGCAGCTCGAAAGAAGGATGTGGAAGGTAACGGTACCAAGCTAGTGATCAACACACGTTCCTCTAAAGGAAGAAGCCAGCCTATCACAAATAGCACCTGTTGCCAGGTTTTCACCACTTGCTTTTATTGTACTTTTTTAGATTTTATGATTTTTTTGATCTTTTTCCTTTTTTTTTAATTTTTTTAATTTTTTCACTTTTTTAAAAAAAAATTGTTGTCACCAAGATGCCTGTTTGCTAGGTTTTCACGAAGGTGACCATTTTTTTAGGACATTTTCTTATGTTTTTGGATTTTTTCAGGACTTTTACAGATGCACCAGTTGAATTATACATAAAATTTCTTGAGATGAAGAGTGTTCATGGGTTCCTCAAATAGATCCCCTTCTGGTGTGGATAGTTGATATGCTCCTGAACCATAAACTAATACAATGACAAAGGGCCCCAACCAATTTGGTTCAAAATTTCCTTTCTTCTCTTTGTCTTGCTGATTGTGTGGGTTCTCCTTCAACACTAAGTCACCAACTTGGAATGTTCTAGGTTTGACCTTGTGGTTGTAACTTCTGGACATTCGTTGTTAGTAGGATTTTAGGTGATTCATTGCATGTTGGCGCCACTCATCAAACAGTTCTAGTTCTTGAAATTTTGAGACCCGGTAGTCTTCATCAGGGATGATACCTTTCAAAGAAACCCAGAGTGATGGTATTTCAACTTCAATAGGTATGATGGCCTCAAACCCATATACCAAAGCATATGGTGTAGCTCCTGTCGGTGTGCGAATACTGGTGTGGTACGCCTAGAAAGCAGAGTTTAATTGGATGTGCCAATCACGTCCTGCATCATTGACAATTTTCTTCAAAAAATTCATAATAGTCTTGTTGGAGGCCTCTGCTTGACCATTCCCCTGGGGATAATAAGATGTAGAGAAGCAATGTTGGATATTGAACTTCTCACACAATTCTTGCATGTGTTGATTTTTGAATGGTCTTCCATTGTTAGTGACAATGGATTAGGGAATTCCATACTGACAGATGATGTAGTTGAGGATAAATTATGAAATTTTCTTTCTTGTGATGTTGGTTAAAGGAACAACCTCAATCCATTTTGTGAAGTATTTTGTAGTTGTGATGATAAACTTGTGTCTGTTTGATGAAGACGGGTGAATTTTACCAACAAGATCTAGTCCCCACTGACAAAATGGTCATGTGGATGCAAAAGGTTGGAGTTCCTGAGTTGGTGCGTGGATCAGGTTGCCATGAATTTGACATTTTTGACATTTCTTCACAAACTGGAAAGACTCCTTTTCCATAGTTGGCCAATAATATCCTAAATGAAGAAGTTTCTTGGATAAGGTTAGGCCACTTGAATGTGTTTCATAGACACCCTCGTGGACTTCTAATAAAACCATTTCAGACTCATCGTGTTCTAGACATCGTAGGAGAGTTCCATCAAGACCTCATCAGTATAGTATGTCTGCTATAAGTGTATTTCGGGTGGCTCGGTGAATGAAATTACATTTTTGGTTTTGTGAAAAGTCAGGTGGAAGAGTGTTATCTTTTAGGTAGGTATAAATTTCACCATAGATTGAGGTGTTAGTATCAGATAGGTGACATATAACATGGGATTCAGTATCGTCATAGGCAGGGGAAAACAATTGTTCCACCAAGAACTCATAATGGCTTCTTTTCTCTAGAATTTGTAACAAGGAAGCAATAGTAGCCATGGCATCAGCGACTTTATTGTTCACTCTTGAAATCTGTTAAAATTTGATATCCATAAAATATTTCTTGAAATCATCTAGCATTCTTTTGTAGGGAATCAATTTATCATCCCTTGTTTGATAATCATAATTTACTTGGTTAATGACTAACTGAGAATCCCCATACACTTGCAATTCTAGGACCTTCCATTCTATGGTTGTTTTGATGCCAATGATTAATGCTTCATACTCTGCCATGTTGTTGGTACAAGGGAACATTAGTCTGTATGATTTTGGTATGGTATGTCCTTGTGGAGTGAAAAATAGGATTCCGTCTCCTGATCCGTGTTGGGTGTGTGATCCATCAAATACAGTGTCCACTATTTCGCAGCCAAGGTAAGAATATCAACATCTAGAAATTCAATGTGCAAAGGATGATTATCTGGTAGTGGTTCCTCTGCTAACTAGTCAACAATTGCTTGTCCTTTTATTGCCTTCCTATCTACATATTGGATATCAAATTCACTGAGTATCATGACCCATTTAGCCAATCTCCTTGTTAGGTTAGCCTTGCTAAGAAAATATTTGAGAGGATCTATTTTAGCTATCAACTTGATTGTGTGAATTAGCATGTAATGTCGTAGTTGTTGGGTAGCGAATACTACTGCTAGACAAGCCTTTTCAATGGAGGTATAGTTGATCTCATAGCCATTTAGAGTCCTGCTGATGTAGTAGATTTCTCTCTCTTTTCCTACAAAATCTTCTTGCACTAATAGGGCTCCCAATGATGTCTATGTTGTAGTGATATATAATAGTTGTGGCTTCCCTTTTGTTGGTGGTACTAGGACAGGTGGATTCATTAAATATTGTTTCAAATGGTTGAAGGCTCCTTCACATTTCTCATCCCATTAGAAGGAAACATTTTTATGTAGCAGATGAGTGAAGGGATGGGTCTTGTCTACCAACTGTTAAATGAATCTACAGATTGATTGAAAACTCCCTTGTAGAGAACATAGTTGACTAATGTTCTTTGGCGATGGAATTTCCATAATAGCTTTGACTTTGGTTGGATCTACCTCAATCCCCTTTTCTCATACTATGTAACCTAGGAGTTTTGCTGACATCACCCCAAACACACATTTCTTGGGATTTAGCTGTACATTGAATTTCTCTAGTTTGGTGAAAATTTTATCTAGGATCTCCAAATGTCCTTCCCTAGTATATGATTTTTCCAATAAATCATCCACATAGTCTTCCATGAAAGTATGCATCATATCATGAAATATTGTTGTCATGGCACATTAGTAGGTAGCTTCTACATTTTTCAAGCCGAATGACATAACATTCCAACATAAGGTTCCCCATGGACAAGTAAAGGTTGTTTTATCTTGATCTTCTGGGGCTATTTTGTTTTGGTTATACCCAGAAAATCCATCCATCAATGATAGCATGCCATGTCCTACTGTCAAGTCTACTATGATATCTATATTGGGCAGAGGAAAATCATCCTTAGGACAAGCTTTGTTAAGAGCTTGGAAATTTGTGCATATACGAATGTTGTTGTCAGGCTTTGAAACTGGTACTATATTGGAGATCCACTCGATATAGTAAATGGGTCTGATGAATCCTGCATCTAACAACTTCTTCAACTCTGCCTTTACCAATAGGGCGATATGGGGGTGCATTTTTCTCAACTTCTATTTGACTGGTTTCAATCCTGGAAGTAATGATAGATGATACATGATGAGTTCCAGATCAATCCCTAGCATGTCAATATATGACCAAGCAAAGTTGATTTGTTTTTCTATGAAAATTTTGAGAAAGCTTGGCTTTTCTTGGTCTGTCAAGGATGTTGCTAGATGGATAGTCTTCACTATCTCTTCATGGCCGATGTTGTCAGACTGTGTGAGTTCAATCAAGACTTTTGATCTTTCCTAAAAAATGTTCTAGGAGAGTATCAAATCTTCCATCCTTTGACACCTCAGAGAGGTTTTCGCCATTGGATGCGCTCTTTGTTTTTACTTTTTCCAGATCTGACACTGCCACTGAATGGTTTTCAATATTAGATCTATTTCTTGTATTATTCATTTTGTAGCTGGAAGATTTGATACTCCCTTATGTGGAAGCCTTGTTATGATGTTCATTGGTGGAATATGTTTTGGGATTTTTGTCACAGAGGAAATTGATGATGGCGTCATCACTTGAAAATGTAGGGATTTCAAAGGGCTATGTTAAGTCCCAATCTATGAGCTTAGGATGTACTAAGGGTAAGTAGTTACCAGACGGGTTAAGGTCATAAATGGTAAGAGTTCTGATAGCGGTGTCTTCAATTTTTCCAATAGCAAAATTGAGCTCTAGAAGGTAACTCTTCTCTAAATTATCTGTTTCACTCCGAGTTGAATCATCTTCACTAGAATCATCAAGGTGTTGCAATCCAAATTCAAACGGTCTAGAACCTAACCCTTGTCCTTCTTCAAGTAGGGGTGCATATTTGTGTACTACATCAATGTCCTTGTCATGACAAGACTCTTCTGATAGTGAATCCTAATCATATTCATTGGAATCAGTCTCATGCTTATCATTGGCTTGTAATTGTAGGATTCTTTCAACCACCTTTTCTTTTGTGTCCTCTTTATAGCCCAGACCAGTCTTATCTTTTGGATTAATTAAAAGTGGTTGAAGTGGTTCTACAATTCCTTCTTTTCTTTTACCCACAAGACCTTTTCCCTCATATCCCATCTTTTCCAAGATAGTGAAACCTTTTTCCATATTGTGTTGTTTGTACATTTGCAGTTGTTGCTTGGGATTCTTCTTCATCTTTATAAAGCCAGTTTAGAATGTCTTTGTCTTCTGTTTCATCAAATCTGGTTCTTTCTTTTATAAACCGACCATCAAATTTGGTAATTGGTTGAGATGTCAATTGTGTGGATGTGGAGGGTTGCCCTTAGAATTTTGGAGAAGAAATATGTGAAAGACATAGAGACTTTCAGACTGTTTAGATGTGGAACTAGATTGACTTTCATGATTTGTGGGAATGACCAATGGTTAGGATGAGGAACTTGATTGGCTCTAATCATTGGAAGTAGTGGGAGTGGAAGCTTCTCTATTATGAGGCACAAAGATATCTTGGAAAAAATTTAGTGTATTGCAATACTAGGGACTATTTGAATCAGCCAAAATGGTAATTTCCTAGCCACCACAAGGAAACTTTAGACATTGGTGGTATGTTGAAGGGACCACTTGCATTTCATGAATCCATGGTCGACCTAATAGTATGTTATAGGTCATATCCTTGTCTAAGACTTGGCAGATTGCATCTCTCTGGATTGGTCCCACTTGAATAGGTAGGACAATTAATCCCTGTGAAGCTCTTTCCTCATCATCATATGCTTTTATTGTAATCTTTTTCTTTGAATCAATTGCGTTCTCAGAAAATCCCAAGGCACATACAAGCTTTAAAGTACATATATTCAGACCGACTCCTCCATCTATTAGGATGTGTTTGACATGATGTTTATGGATTAGGACTTCAATATGAAGAGTAGCATTGTGGGGATGAGAAATGCATGCATAATCATTTTCAAAAAAGGATAGGCAATGTGGTGCAGTTAAATGTTCCACCATGGTTTTGAATTTACAAACTTCCAGATTCGTTGGCACTGTTGTGTCCACTAGGGATTTTTCCAAAATCTCTTTGTGGGCGGGTGAAATCTTGAGCAATTCCAATATTGATATTTGTGCAGGGATCTTTTGTAATTGGTCCACTATGTTGTATTGATTGGACGAGGCTATGGGTGTTTTAGATTAACTTCCTTTTAAGACATATTTGGCCTGTGCTCTTGTGGTCGCATTCACTGGTACACTATCTTGTTTCCCATTGATTTTTATGGCATTGATTTGAGTATCATTTACATTCATGTCTAGTTTTGTGTCATTGATTTGATTTCCAAGGATAACGATGTCTTGTTCGATTGGAATGTCATAGATTGGATTATAGTTTGC